>VMBQ01013741.1:0-16004 GCA_007657795.1 Dreissena rostriformis | reverse complement strand
ACCAACATATCATTTAGACAAACATTTGACAAAGTTACTTGAAGATTGGGCATGAAATGTGACTTCTACAGTGTTAACAAGTATTTAGTTTTTTTTTGTTTTTTTTTACAATAAAAACACAACAATGATAAGTCGGATGATGCAAGGTACACAATAGCGTTGTATTTTCAAACTCGCATAAATGATGGGGAGTATTACGAAAAAATAATACTGTTAACTTGCGCTGACGACTAGTTAGAACAACATGCCGCACCATCGACGGTAATAAATAGCGTGAAAACAAACAAAATAATAAAACAATAAATCAGTACTTTTGTGGTTTCAAACAGGTACATTTGGATAATTGGCGATATTGTTATGATTTACTCGCAAAACAATTACAAACGAGCTGCGGGGAGTGGGGCTTGATTGGTCATTGTCGGTTCGGGTACTGCTTAAATGTACTCCGGGTACATTTAAGTATACTTAAATGTACCCCAGGTACGGAAAATATACTAAAACGTACCCGGCCAATATTAGACTGTACCCGAGTTTTATTCCCGCCCAAAATCCGATGTCGTAAAACGCGCTACAATTCTCTTTGAACAAAACCTGCCTGAACATGCTTTTTGAGTATGAGTTTCGATAATATAGAGGCCATTTTACAGAATACTGACATACAAAACAAACATAATTAATTTGAAACAAAATTAGCCTACAGCGACCAATTTAGCGTTAGAATTCCCGGGTACATTTAAGTATATTTTCCGTACCCGGGGTACATTTAAGTATACTTAAGAGTACCCGGGGAACATTTAAGTAGCACCCGAGCCGAAATGACCAATAGAGCAGGAGTGGGTGGTTTTAGCGAAGACGTAATTGACACATTTATCTAACTCGCGATAAAAAAAATCAGTTGAGACATTGAGACAACGGCTTATTTTGATGTTTTGTTAACCACTATTCAACGCCGATTGCTCGCGAAAAGTGTTTATAAGTAACAATTGTATCAAGAATCCTAGTACAAAAACTTGTCGAATTAACGTCATATTTGTTTTATCAGAAATTAATCGTATTAGTTGTAATTTACGTCACCAACGATCTTTAAACTGTGAGATAGTGTTGCACTAGTTTAACAATTATTTAAAAACATTTTTATATTTAGTTAGTTTAAAAAATTAAAACAGAATGAACAAAGACACACAACATCATTGTGAGCGATACGACGCGATCGTAATATAAGCGGCTCAACCAAAAATACATCAATGGCACGTGAAAATGAATATTGTGTAGTTCGTACAACTTTTAATTTATATGCTTTTACGCAGGAAACATACATACAAAATAAAGCATACATCAACAAAATAATTTAAATAAATGTAATAATACATTTTAATTAAGAAACGGATATGTTGCCAACGCAAGCGATCTCAAATTACGGTAATTTCGTGTCTATAGAGAGTACATGTACGAGCAGTATGACATTTTTAACGTATACTCAAACATTTTTACAACTGAAGGTTTTTGGTTACGTCAAAATGTTTACCGGTTAATGTTTGTTTTTTGAAACCTCTTGTACCTCTAGTATAAACATACTGTTATACTTTACCCAATTGTGATACAAATTATAATAGTTATATAGTATGGTTGATACAACAGTTAACAACTGAAAATGCACAAGTTCACTTTTAAAATAAAGTTCACTTACCTTTGTCCGATAAACAGTTCGAAGACCACTTTCTTTTGAGAGGATTAACTGAAGCAGTGAGAATATTCATATTTAGAATCGAAAAAAATACATTTATCAATACACACGTTTTTCATTCGAATCTATCGTTTTCGTGCATTAAATAAGCAATAACATTTACCGGTAGATGTGTATGTACAAAGTTATGCGTTGATATCTCATTTCCCATGTTTTTGTAATACTATACACACAAGTGCAGGTCAACACATGTTTACGATGACTTATTTGTGGAGACCTATTGTCCTTATTGCTTTATGCTAAGCATTAAATGTTATTTACAAAAATGGCGGCCTAAAAACAAATATAATTCATGTATTATATTTGGCTTAAGGAATCGGAATTTATAACGAAGTTTGAAACACAGTCTCCAAATGGCGCCCATCAATAAGGAGGGGGGGGGGGCGAGGGTCATAAAAAGAAATTAGGAACATATGTAAGGAACCTTATATACTCACCTCCTTTGTGTGGATCGTCGAAAGGCCCATGGTGCGACAAGGAACCATGGTTACCATTGCCTTTATCTGAAATACAGAACCATGAGCATGTATGGAACTGAAAGTGATATCTACTGTGTAATAGACAAGCTTGTACCTAAGGGACAAGTGAAGAGCAAATGAGAGGGTGAGAGGTGATTTTTTAGCTAAATTTAGAAGTGAGTACACATCAAAATAAATTCACCGATATATTTGTGAACTAGCTTCACTCATAACCTTTACATTTTTTCCAAAGGATGGTCGTTTATTGTAAGTCCACCTATTTGGTGTTATTTATATTATAATATAGAAAAAAAATGCATCAATAATATTGAAATATTTGTCTGAAGTGAATCAACGACAATTCCACTTTATTACTAATCGGTATACCTTTGGGTATAATAGGAACNGGGGGGGGGCGCTGGGTCAGTGTATTCGTTTATAAGCCATTACCATGGGGTATTTTCTTAGGCAAAATACAAGTACGATGACCCTACAAAACGATGAACAATTTAACAACATAAGTCAATATGTTTAAACTTAAGTTTTATTAAATGCACACTTCCTACGGTTAAGAACTGTAATGTTCAGTATCAATCAAATAAATTCAGTGTACGCTATTTGATTGTGTCCAACAAGATAAACGGAAAATGGCGATGCTATTTAACGGGGATGAAATTTGGTGCCGTCAACTTGTTGAGGCATAGGGAACCGTGCTAACAGTGCTACCTTGTTTCAACGTACACACGTTTGTATATATTTTTAAATATTTGTACAATGGCAAATCACCACATTATGCTGTATAAACCATAAAAAAAAATCAAATTATGCTACATAATCCATCATAAATCACCACTTTATTTTGCATAAACCATCATAAATCAGATTATGATTCAAAAACCATCATAAATCGTCTTACTATGCTGCATGATGCAATTATTTGATTGGTCTCAAAAGAGACCTTCTGAATGTGACCCCTAATGCATAGTTATTGATATTCCAGTTATCATGTAGTCAAAACAGTTTCTGTTAGATTTTTTAATAACAAATTTGTATTGTAAACCAAAGTTTAGCCCAATTAAATCATTTAAAGAAACGTATATAACAAAGAAGCGATTTCAGTCAAATTTTCTCAAATGTCAATCCAGATTTAAATATAACTTTAAACTGAGATGTTTTTTGTCAGAGTCTCATTTTAGACTAGAGAGTTTTTTTTATATATAGATTGCATCACAAACAAAACATATAAATCACATAAAATAACAGTCCCAGGTTTATAAACTTATAAATAATTAACTTACGTTTGATGCCACAACAGCAAACTATTTAGAACATTATGTTTTTAAGAATTTCAATTTATTGATATCTATACATTCATTAAGTTACATGTTGAAATAGTGTATCGTATCTGAGATACAGCCCGGAAAAGTTGCATATAAATTAATCAAAGTTCAATTTGATAAGCCATGATAAATACAAAAAAAACTGTCCATAATTAGCAAAAAGAGAATTAGCCATGTCCGCAAAAAAGTACCTTCATAGCAAAGCTTATGCCACATAAAAATAGATAAATTTGTCTCTAAACTCAAACCATGGTTTATTTAACAACGGTTTACAGTTTAAAACATATTGATCATGTTAGTTTACCTGTTTATATTAAAATTGCAAGTTCCGTATTACTCCGTGTGGTTTTAACTGTACTAAGTCCCCATCGGAGGAACATTACACGACCAATCCCTTGCAATGGTTACGTGATTGTAATCTCCTATACACTTTATAAAGACCTATTCTTCTGAAAGTTCGCACTTTAACGAAAAGCCAGCGATTACAATAAACAAACTTGATTCATGTACTTAGAATACGCGTCTGCAGAATATTCAACTTCTTTACACTCCAAAATAAACCAACGCTTATCCCTTTATTTTTCTAACTAACAAAACACTTTACCTTGTAATATGTAAGTGTCTATGACAATGCTTTCACCCATTGAAAAAAATGGATATACAGTATTTTCCGAATAGTGTTCACTCAATGGCTATAACAAATATATTTTCCGAAATAGTACACGAAATATTGTCCCATCAATTAAAACGCATAAGGTCTCAGTCTCATCGGAGAAACTTTAAATCAACTATCACATTGTACCTTTTTCAAAACATTTTGGTTTGTTGGTACAAAAATAAAAATACTTATTAAAAGGAACTCAAGTAAATCTCGACATATGCCATAATGACACTGATTCCTCCACCATCCACTTATTGTCAAAACAAATAAACCAAAATACCCAAGTGCAAAAGTTCACATGCTGGTACATATCTTTACAACGTTACATTACCAAAATAGCATTACCTTTCGAGTAACTTGTGGCACAAACAATTGACAGATGGTTGGTCGTACGAAGGCAAATATGTATATGCCGTTCCCCCATATGAAAGTATGTGCATACAAAATAATATTTTATATAACCAATTGTGACGTTTCACAATTTCTATGCCTTACAACAGAGACGTAGATAATCTACGTCTCTGCTAACAAGAAATTATAGTACGAACTCCAATATTACAAGAGGGGATAACTTTGTATTATGTTGAGTGAGTAACCATGGCAAAAAAACTGTTGCCATATTACGAGCCATATACGCCTTAGGACAAAATTAATATCCTACATTTATACTGAGGAGAACATTCTGTTATACCCTTGAAATAATTTTCACTAGTGCACGAAAATAAATAAATGACACTCCAGGAGGTCATTTATCAAGATATCTTATCTTAAATCCTTTACTTACGATTTCATTTACGATCCGCTAATACCCGTTTTATGAACGCCGTCGTAAGAATCGAGTTGCAGCTATTTTAGTTAAGCGTAAGATCTGGAATATCGCGAACCAGTCGAAATGCGTCATCAAATGTCACACGATTTCCCGCGTTTATGTCAAAAAAAGCAAGATGGCCGACAAAGTAAACAGAGGCAAGTAGTTAATGAAAGTTATGATTTTCTAATAATACTACTAAATGAATCGATATCATGACTCATGTCTTCAAATATTTAAGCGTTTTTTGTCTGTCAATTTGTCTAAACATAAATTATTCGATTCATTCTCAAGAATTTTAAATATGAAACTATTTGTTCAAACAGAACCTCGTATGATGTGTAGTATGCACAGTACATTTTCTTTAAAAAATCAAACAGAAACACATCTCTTCATGTTACTATGCTAACCTTTTTTTCAGCACTTGCCTTTAAAAAAAACATAAAATGTGTTTCATTTTCAGATAGTGTTCCACTTTATTGTTCCCTAGCTGTAGAGTTGTTGGAGAAACACATGTATTGTTATGTTACAAAGATAAAAAACAAAGGAGTAGAATGTATATTCATTTTGTTCGATTATAAAGAAAACATGTAATCATCGTAAGCATGGCATAACTAAATACTGTAAAAATTGTGTCCTTAATAAAAAAAACATCCACAGAAAGAACGACATAAAATTGTCAATATCAACACTTTTACAAAGATTTTTACCGAAATGCAGCAGCTCATAGCCAGTAAATGATTGACCTGTAATATAATATTAACATAAACATTATGACCAATATTCAAGAACATAGTCAAATATTGATAACACATGTAGCCGGACATATACATACCACAATAGCTCACCCAGAGCACTTCATGCACATGTGAGCATAAAACAGCATCTACATAAATAAGTTAATAATGTGTTGTCTATATACTGCTGCATTTATGTCCTGTTGTGGGGCAGGTGTACAACGTCATCCACTTCCTGTGCCACAATAAGTTGTTAAGGCATTGGCACCTGTTGGTCTATGCATAATTTGTGCAGGCGCACTTATTGGGCCTCATGAATGAACATCCTCCAGTTTTATGTAGACACCTGTTGGTGGAGAATAAAAATCAAAATTACCCAGTGATTAATTACAATATCAAAATTACTATTTATACTGATGTTTATAATGCATTTTATTTAATTGACATACATCTTAAGATATTAATTAAATTTAAGAATAAATGGGTAAAGAAATAAATTCATAAAACAAAATTTGCAATAATCTACGGCATCCATTTTTATCAACATGCGTGTGTATATGTAAGCACATTTAATTTCTGTATCAAATGTTTTTTAACAAGATCTGTCTCCTTCACTGATGCCCACATGTCACGTTGAAATACACAAACAAGTCCATCTGTCATTAAAAGACAAATTTTCTTCAGTACAAACAACACGTGTATATATGCTCAAAATTTAAAGAAATCTTTTATAATTTAATTTCACATTTATTTTTACAACTACAATTCATTCTTAAAGATCAATGACAAATTAAGGTCATTCAGCAATTGCAGTTAAGGCTTCCCACTGTGTACGTCCACTAAATTGTTGTGCTATGGATGTGACGATTACAATGATGCTCTAAAGGTAAGGCATAAAGCATAACACTTTTAAATCCAATATTTTGTGGGGAGATTTTTTGTGCTTTATTTAAATGGTGTCATATGTTGATTAACTGAATGTGTTTAACTTTTTTGAACTGAATAAACATTCATGTAGTAAATGTACATACCTAAATCTACTCTTTGGCAGTCAAAAAGCTCTCTCAACCACAATCCGACTACTTGACTTGGCATTGTTGTACCTACTGTTGATAGCTGGAGTCCCAACGTAGTTGTCCCTTGTGGTTTTCTTCCTGAACGGTCTAAGGTCACATTTAAAATAAGCTAAGTTTAAGTTGGAAAATCATCGGTTAAATGGTTTATGAATGTAACTATAGGATGCTCATAAGCTTAACGCAATCCTAAATTGATTTCAATTATAAATTCAACATTGAAAGGCATATTTTAATGTTGATACAGTTTGTACAGACATAAAGTTATATAATTTAATCTCCTCTGTTGTTGAAAGGAATTAAAACGTAAAAGTATGTATGCACATGAAACACATCATATTTTAGTAATGCGCAATGCATTTATGTAAAAACTTAAATAGTTGCATCATCATTGCAGTAGTATTCCACTTTTTCCTAGCCAATACTACATGTAGCCATAGTCCCTCTAAGTGAATGCATATGGTATCCATTTAATCAGATTATTTAGTGTCATACCTTCAAACCACAGCTGTCAAAGACAGAGGCGTAATGTGTTGACCCAGGCCATTTTGGCACAATGTCAATTAACCTGCAAATAAAAAACTTTACTTTAATACGTGACAATGCAATTCAATTAACTTGTATGATGTAACACTATTAGAAAAGCCACTTCTGACTGACAGTGTACAGTGTGATACAGGGTCATTAAAATAACAATAACATTGGGCAAAAGCGTAATTCGATCAAAATATAACTTTGCTACCCTCAGCTGACCGTGCAGTGTGAGATTGATGTTGCTCAGCTGTACATATACTGTACAATTCATAAATCTAATTTTGACAGAACATTGATAATGTTGGGTTTGCAAACTTTTTTACTTATAATCGTTGGGGCAGATATTGCAGACATTATACAGTGAATCATTAGATAGACAAAAACTTCAAAACGTTATGCGAAAAAGGTATATCAGTAAATTGCGTCGACAACTTACTTGTATGCTCTGTTCTTTCGATACCGTTTCTCTTAGACGTTACAATGGATGCTTTGGGATATAGTTTCAACTCACAAGTTATTAAAACGCAACAAAATATGGGATAAACATTCAACTTTATTTATAAAAAAAATAACATCAAACATCAACGTTATAATCTGTGACCTCTACCTGAATGTTCTCGACCGTGACGATCTGCGTACAGCAAGCGCTTCTCCCGATACCGTTCTTTTCATTGGCCAAGTGCTGACGTCACAATGACTCACTCGCTACGGGTCGGCTCGTGAAAGTTAATCAAGTTGTACAAACTCAATTTAAAATGTAATCAACGTATGTAACTTGAAAATTCCGTTAAACTATTTAATTCTATAATGCAAAACGGCTTCAAACAGTAACAGAAATAATAACGAGATTTAAAACATAAATAAAACTTTGATGTGAATTGCTTGCTGATTTGTTTGTTAACCCTCGACCTCGCATTTTGGGCACACAAACTCCGACTGACGTCTGACGTCATGAACGGTTGTGCAGAAACTAGATGTACCCAACCGTCGCATAAAGCAACGTCCGAAATATGCAATATCCGAATTTTAGTTCACCCGTTAATATTCAAGACATAATGACAAATGAACTGTTTTACTTCAAAAGAACCATTAACATTTGTTTTGATACAAATAGAACAAAGGTAACTAAATACTTACCTTTTTAACCAATTATTTTTCACAACATTACAAAATTCAATTCCATTGGCCGTTTAATGCAGATAATGACAAAACGAATTTATTAAACGCTATAAAACATAAATAATTTCAATAGTATCAATATTTCTCCATCACGGAGGTCGCTTAAACCCTTTCATTTTCGAAACACATCATCTCTCTTGGCTGGCCAACGTCTAAAGCTCGCGCTTCCGCCATGTTTACTGACCCTATGAATAGTTTACGAACGCTAAGAGTGGTCTTACCCGGTCGTAGCTTGGGCACAAATCTTACGACATCTTAGCTGCGATTTCTTTGATACAACGGTTCGCAGTACTTACGATAAGCGTACGACCGAATCCTACGCATCTTACGTAAGATCACGCTAAGATCTGTTGATAAAACGGCCTCTAGGCGTATAGCATGCCTGATCAAAAACCTATTATACGTGTCCTATAGGTCTTTGGCCTGATAAAATGTGAAACTCCACATAATGTTGACATACCGTGTGTTTACACACAGTTCTTGACTCAACATCAAAACTGAACCCCATTATGTTCATTATTATGCTAAATTACCAAGTTGCTAACTTACACCACATATTAACCCCAAATCGCTCTGATACATTTTAAGAACTGCACGCAAAAATTGCGCTCACGGCAAATATCAAAGATATTTTCATTTATAATTTATCCTCAATATTAAGGTTTAAAGAAAATGCCCTTATGTAACGTAACAGCCCCGTAGAGATAAATAAATAAATTAATAATGTACCCATATATAACGTAAACATTATGTTATATAATATAACAAATGATAGAATTAATTAATTTGGTCATCCTAGTGTTCAAAATATTTGGGTTGATTTCTTGCATGTAGAAACTGGTTCAAAATATGGAAAAGTTTATCAATAGGAAGTAAACATGACATATCCCTACACTCATTGTACAGTAAAATAAGTCAACAAAGTGAATGATCAAAGATAGTATATATCTAGAGTCTGTATGTTTATCAAGGCATTTATTTGATGGAGGGTCGACGCTGTTTACATAAGGGATTTGGGCGATGGTGCTTTGTTTGCATCAAAGTATTTGTACATTAAAGACTTTATATCATCATGTTTGATAAGCGTGTAAATACTTGAATAGTGGTTTCTCAGTTCCCATGGTTTTAGTACATTTAGCAATTCAACCAACCAGCAATAAGCACGTGCAGAAACTAACACTATTGACCAATTAAAGTTATAATTGAGTTTTATGCAAATTAACCTTAAGCAAGTTTTGTAAGAATAGTACACACCTGGTTGAGATTTTGAGGCGAACGGATCGGAAAAGATCCAATCATGTAGTTATCAGAATGTATTTGTATGACTGAAAATATGAATTATAATAGATATTAAATTGGACTAGAATGAATATATGGCGTTGTTGTTGAATATTTCATTTCACCTTATATGGAGAAATTAACATTATTGGAAAGGGACGGACTTGAATTATTCGCAATGTAGCAAAATGTAGTTGATGCGAATCTCGTCATTATGGCAATATGCGCGTGACGTGAAAACGAACAATAAGCGATTACGTGACACTTAAAACAGTTACAAAATTCAATTCAACAAAATTACTTTCAAACTTTCCTGTCGCATCTAAAGGTAAGCAGACCTAAACCAGCCTATAGCAATTCCACATGATACAGCGCTATCTACACCTCTGAATACCACTTGAATTATAACACGCTGATGTACCATATAAAGTACAAATAAGCTCCACTATGTACACAGGGAAGAATTTAACTGGCGAAGAAAATGATAATAGAATATCCAACTATATCAACAGATAGTTCAGATTGACAGAGTTAGATAAATTTCAGAGTGTTTGTGAATCATTTCACATCAGAAATAATTTCAACTGTATACTTAAAGAGAAAGAAAGCAACCGTGATGTTTCAACTGACCCAGCTAACAATAGAGCACTAAGATCACTGGGACGCTCAATTGAGACCTGTAACCCTATTGGATTTTTCTACGGATACAACAACAAGATTATCTTTTTAGATAATGTGATCTAAAAAAAATCTACACATTTTCACAATTCTCTTTGAAAAAAATGTAGTCCCAGAATATATAAAAGAGGATTTCTTCATTTTCATTACAGAAAGAACATACATTGCCATGAACAATGTTATTTTAAATAACAAAGATTTGGTTCCTAAGATTCTGTGAACAATTCTTTCTGGAGCCACTGAGTGTATGTGTCTCCAGATATAATAAAAACAAGTGCATGTACTTTTGTCCATTCAACGTTATTTAAAAGTGTATTACATTTTGAATGGCAATTGGGTATATATGTATAATAGCTAAAACATGTATAAACATGTTCGTTTTGATTATACCTATTCACACTTACTGACATTTTGTTTATTAATACACTCAATGTAACATGTAAGGATATCTCTCCAAAAAGCAATTTTTTAAACCAATCATAATTTGTTCTATTATATGCAATTGTTTCCTAAATTAAACATTTCTCTACCTCAAACATAGAATATACCAGTTAAAAGCATTTTCCATTACTTGATACAATTTTCCTTAACAATGTAATTTTCATGTGGGTTATTTTTAAGCATATATATATATATATATATCAGTCATGGCAAATACTCCATCATCATATGATTTAATATAAAAAAAAATGTTTAATTTGCGCTTGTCCATCCCATACAAAATTCGAAAACAGGCTATTTATTTGTTTTAAAACGTTTTCTCCTGGACTAGGAAGAGCTATAAACAGGTGTGTTGAAAGGGAAAGTAATGGTGATTAAACAACAGTTATCTTCCTTAGTGGTGTTTAAAGTTCTTTTTGCCAAATATTTATGATATAGTGCTGCTTTTCAAATTTAACGGAGAAGTTTATTTCTATCATTTTCTTTAAAACAACATCAAATAATATTCCTAAAATTTTAAAGTTTGTTGTACCACAGACTAGTTTATATTTAGTTTTTATTGATTTTATGCTAAACATTTTGGAGCCAATCCATATAAGATTGGTTTTGTCATAACTGATTTTTAATTCCGAACATAAGACAAAGTAATTGAAAAGATAAAAGTTGCATTGAGGGAAACATCGGTGCCATCCAGTTAGAGAGATGTATCATTAATAAACTGAGAAATTTATAAAACTGCCCCGCCCACTGGCGGCTATGTTTTTCAACGGACCGGAACCATTTTTGAACTTAACCAACATATAATTTAGATAAACATTTTGACAAAGTGACATGAAGATTGGGCATGAAATGTGACTTCTACATTATTTACATGGTTTTTCTTTTTTTTAAACTAGTGACCTAGTTTTTGACCCAGCATTACCCAGTTTCGAACTCGGTCGAGGTATTATTAGGACAAATCTTCTGACCAAGTTTCAAGAAGATTGAACAAGAAATGTGGCCTCTAGAGTGTTCACAAGGCAAAATGTTGACGACGGACGGACGACGGACAAAGACCGATCCTAAAAGCTCACCTGAGCAATCAGGTGAGCTAAAAAGAAAGAAATACATAGATATAGTTTTGTTGGTTTTTGTGAATCTGTGGAATACCGCAGTTGACATAAAGATTGTATAAACTATTTATAATTTATACACGATTTTTGTCTTTTATTTCAGACGAATTAATGAAATGATATCGCTGTATTAAACTTGAAACACATATGCTTTGCTGAAATTGTTTTTATTAATTACATATCCAGATCGAAAACAAGATTCACTATGTGAAAAACTGTTATATGTTGCATGATATACCGTGCCAGGGTTTCAGTAGTTCAACGTGTTAACCCATTAAAAAGGGAACACTAATTCACTTGCACTTATACAAAATAAACATAATTTAGTTACTTAACATTTCAATGAGTTAAAAAAACAAGGCTTTTCGCTAAAAAGAACACAATATATTTTCTTGAGTTAACATTTTAATACGTATACACATCGTTCATAGAGTGAAGTTAAGGTTTAAATTGTATATTGCGAGTTAATCTTGTTACCTATGTCCTTAATGCACACATTTTTAGTCTCTTGACGTTTCCTTTAATACAAAAGAACCATTATTTGTCGATGTAAACATTGGTTTGGTAAATGGAATTTCATTAATTATAGTAATTACATCAATTATATTTCATAACATACCTTAGTGATTTGTCTTTGATATAAAATCAAACATAACAATGATATGTTTAAACAAGTGATGTGTTTGTGAAACACTATGTCCCCTTTTCAGCGATTTTGACCCATATATTTGACCTTTGACCTTGAAGGATGACCTTCACCTTCACCTTTCACCACTCAAAATGTGCATCTCCATGAGATACGCATGCATGCCAAATATCAAATTGCTATATTCAATATAGCAAAAGTTATTGCAAAATGTTAAAGTTGGCGCAAACCAACCAACAGACCAACCAACAGACCAACAGACAGGGCAAAAACAATATGTCCCCCACTACTATAGTGGGGGACATAAAAATGTTTATTTCCTGCTTTATTACATTTCATTTAAGTCACTATCAGTATGATTTGAATTAAATGGTGAATGTTCTTACATATTAACGCTATCGTAAATCCCAGCAATTCTGCTTAATTAACTTACTAGAGTTACAAAAGTTGGACGAACTTTGAATGATAGCTGCAATTTCCAGATATTTGTTTATTGAAAGATTTTCAATTTTGGTGTGATTTTCTTAGGTTGTTAGGGGAAACCGGAGTATCCGGAGGAAACCCCAAATGTTCGGTTAAGTTACCACCAACCAAACTTACATGCTTCCGGGATTGAACCCGGGGCGCCGATGTGAAAAGCGCGTGTACCAACCACTGCGCTAACCGGACAGCATATACAAACTAAACGACTTCAATATTCAAATGCAGTCCCAATTTATAGCTCGGTTACACATTCATTGAATTCGGATTAATGAATTAAGAATGTAAATGTATTATATTGTTAACGTGTTTAATGTATTTCTATTTGAGCACTAAAGTATGATAGGATATTTATTATTTCAAATGGGAATTGTAAAATAATATTGAACGTTCCTTAATATTTAATTCAAATATAATTATAGAATATTTAAATACTTTGTAAATATATTTTAAACTAATCGGGATGAATAGCTTGCACAGAGCTGTGGAATCAGTGTTTAGTTGCCTTTTAATGCCGTAAGGAAGACAACAAGGATTTAAAAAACTACCTGCATCGATTGACTTTGTTTCCGTATCGGTACCTATACGATAAAATTAGATGTATGTTCAGTTATACATATACAAATGTACTTGATGGGTTTTCCATGTCAACAAGACAAGAACAGAAATAATAACTTAAGAATTGTTTTTTAAATGATTCATGTCATATTCATCAATAAAAACACACGGTCATTTTTTTGCGTTTTGCGAAACTTGTCAGTTGTACAACACTTATGAGAATGTTAGTATGTAAATGATTTAGAGCTTGCAAAAGTAAATATATATCCCGGTATGACAAGAATCCTCAATCGAGCTATATAAGAACTGTTAGAGTAATACCTCGTTTTTTTTTGCCTTTTAATGTCGACTAAACCTACCTCGTGTTTCATATATGCTGGTGTCCTTAAACGGTAATTCTGGTGAGCCATGTACCCTTTAAGAAAAATCATAATATAAGAACTTTAGAACTGATTACACAAGTTTCTATGTAACAAGAATAATAAAAGGGCTATGCGGGCGAGGTTTAAGTTGTAAATGCAAAATAACATTTAAGTATCATGGCCGTTTTTCCAACTTTAGAAATCAGTTTTGTGCTTTCCGATTACCACTTACTAATTGATAATATGTGTATGTTATATTTTGGTAACAAAAAAGAATCTCTTAATGAACCGATATTATCTATATGTGATCTATTAACGACATTGTTACTGGTTGAAATAATATGTGCATACACACAAGCAGAACGAGATTCACATACTGATCATAAAACTGTGAGCCTTAACCCCAAGGAAATTAGTCCTGGTTACTTTCAGCAATCTTACCTGCTCAGGCTGGCCGATAGCAGATTTTTTTCGGGCTGTGACGATTTGGATGGTTTCGGGTTTGGCTAAAAAAATGACTTAAATAAAATATGTACAACATACAAGGTATGTTCACAAAGTGATTGAATCATCCTTAAGTACATCGTCGGTTTGGCATTATTCATATGGCTTAAATACTTATAACACAGAAAAGCAGAAAATGAGTGTCAAAAACATCGCTAAGCAATCAACGTATCCAGAATTTACTTTCACCAATAGTTTTAACTCATTACACATTTTTTGTAAAAATATACACATATTGAACTAGATTGGATTGTATCTTTCCCCTACGATCACAGCCCGATGAAAAACTTACCGGACTGTTCATGGGTCTAGGCGAAATCATATAATTTGCGTTTTTTAAAGGCTAGAATTGTAGCTTTGATTATTCATAATGTTAAAAAGTATAATATTATAATATCCGACATTGTTAGAAAATATATTGTAGCAATATATATACATAATTTATATACATTGCTACAATATATTATCTAACAATGTCGGAAATTAAAGTAATTCTTTGTTTCTTCAAATGCAAATAAACACATATTTCAGGAAATAAATTTTTCTTTTAATATCAATAGTCCATCCAATATTAATTATAATATAGCAATTTTCACAATATATGTAATTATCTATTTTGTTTGTTATTTAAAATAGCACATGTGTGAGTAAATTAACAATATCATGATAATAAATATAAATATTTCATTTAATATTTCGCATCCTTACCTCTTCGTCACTCGACGTCGAAGTGTCTGTATCTGCAATTTCCAAACAAGTTATAAGAAATACATTTTCAATGATATTCTCATTAACATTAATAGACTAACCAAAACGTAACAACTACATAGAACATCTTAGGACAGCCAGCATTTAATGTTTGAATACTTTAGTCATGTATATCATAAGTCATTCAATATCAGCAAAATTTTGATTGTTGCAAAGCGATAACCATGGTGTTATATGTGAATATGTATTAAAAATGAATTGTTATCCCACTTTTAAAGCGAATTCGGTTGATTAAAGCCCCGTTGATTAAATTTCTGCTTTAAACCATGGCACGAAATGACGTCATTATGTCGCCAAAAAGACGTCATAAATCCAGCGAAATTATCCAGTTAAAGGGACTGTAAGCCACGAATGACGAAAAAAGAAAAGTTATAAAAAAACGTATTTTTTTACAATTATTAGTTTATTTTGATTAAAATATCACGACTGGTATTATAGAACTTTTATTTTTTCGTCATTCGAGGTTTACAGTCCATTTAAACTATTTTTTTCTTAAATAACAAGGTTTACTGAATAAAAAAGTGGGATAAATAAAATAATAGGTTAGTGTTGATTATAGATCAGGTTTATCATGCTCGGCACGAAAACTAAAAAGCACTCGCTAAGGCTCGTGCTTTTTGTTTCCTAAGCCTCGCATGATAAA
>VMBQ01013740.1:0-15959 GCA_007657795.1 Dreissena rostriformis | reverse complement strand
TCCAACTTGTCTGACACAGGCTAGTCTAACTTGTCTGACACAGGCTAGTTCAACTTATCAGGCTAGTCTAACTTGTCTGACAGGCTAGTCTAACTTGTCTGACACAGGCTAGTCTCACTTGTCTGACACAGGCTAGACTAACTTGTCTGACACAGGCTAGTCTTTCCATGGCAACGTCTTTTCACTTAAAATGATTTAAACTTATGATTCGACTTATGTATTATGATGAAAGGATTTAGCTGAAGCAGAATGGCGGGGAGAAAGAGCTCTTCCATTTTTATGCCCAACCCTTAAATTGAAAATTATATCACACTATTTTTTGTTCCTCTTTCATGTGTCAGACACTCCCAACCTGTTATTATTGGCTATTTTTATTTTATTTAGTAACATACATTTGCGCTCTTTTATTTATTGCTGCTTTAAAGTCAGCGATTTGTTACAACATGATTGTATACGTGGGTCAAATGACAGCACGACAGCGTTAATCAATCAAAAATGTATGTTGATTTATTACACGTATATGTCACTAAAATCCGGGTTATGGATCGTACTATGCTGTTGTGCATTACAACTTGTCGCCGATTTCATCGGAAATGTCTTTTGATTTATTACACGTGTGTGTCACTAAATCGTGGTTTGGGCTCGTACCATGTTGTTATGAAATACAACTTGTCATTCATTTAAACTAAGCATTATGTAGGTGCAGTTTATGGAGTTGTTCACATGTTGACGAATCGTCATTTTTTAAGTTTTTTTTGTTCAGACATGAAACAGATTAATAAAAGTGTAAACATGTAAATGTAAATGGGCGAAGTAAAACAAAGGGCACATATTTATTATGAAAATACCGTTTCTTTTATGAATAATCTTCATTGATAAAATTATCAAGCAGAGGCAAGATAAACGGTTGAGGTATTAGATATGTTACTGTGGCTTTCCTTTGAAAAAAAGTTNTACCATGTTGTTATGAAATACAACTTGTCATTCATTTAAACTAAGCATTATGTAGGTGCAGTTTATGGAGTTGTTCACATGTTGACGAATCGTCATTTTTTAAGTTTTTTTTGTTCAGACATGAAACAGATTAATAAAAGTGTAAACATGTAAATGTAAATGGGCGAAGTAAAACAAAGGGCACATATTTATTATGAAAATACCGTTTCTTTTATGAATAATCTTCATTGATAAAATTATCAAGCAGAGGCAAGATAAACGGTTGAGGTATTAGATATGTTACTGTGGCTTTCCTTTGAAAAAAAGTTGATCACTTTAATAGAGTACAAAGCTCCTGGAACAAATGGTAAACGGATTGTTTGAAAAACTGACTAGCGTTATGTATCTTTAGAAACTAATGTTTTTACCTTCAATATACAAAGCACATTGTTATACGCGATTATAAAAGATCTATGCTTTCATTTTAAGACCCTCGATCACAGAAAATAATTCAATTCATGATAAAATGGAGCCAGT
The DNA here is from genome assembly GCA_007657795.1 of Dreissena rostriformis. Taxonomy (NCBI): domain Eukaryota; kingdom Metazoa; phylum Mollusca; class Bivalvia; order Myida; family Dreissenidae; genus Dreissena; species Dreissena rostriformis. Next base: position 14,489 of record VMBQ01013740.1, on the reverse strand, counting down.
AATGAAACAACGTAAACCTATTTCGTTCGTAAGAAATGCATATAATTCCCTCCGAACATAGTTGCCTTACATAATTTACGTCTAAGTATGAACCGGCCATCGTGTTTACCGAAACTAAACAATTAATGTTTATCAAACCGTTATTATTTGACCAATGTCAATGCAGTTTATTGTTAGAGATGTCCATTAGAATGCATAACTGTACTAAATGCATGTGCGTAAAGTGTCGTCCCAGATGTGCCTGTGCGGACATAAGCTAATCCGCTTTTCTTGTATGTTTTATTTCAAAGCCTTAAGAAGTCTCTTCTTAACGAAAATCCAGTTTTAGCGGAAAGTGTCATGGACTGAACAAGTTAATCTGTGATCGCACTTTACGCACGTGCATTATGCCCAGTTTTCCTAGAACGAGGCTCATATGGAGATTTTCCATCGTCAACAAAATTGTTACGTGTCGTGAAAACCGCATTTATGGTTGATGACAAGGAGCCAATTAACAGGTAAACAAGATACGAATGAAATGTTTCCTATGAAATAAATTACAAAATCAACGCATAACATGTTGTTTTAATTTTGGCGGACCGCAAACTGACCTTGATACCTTGCGGGTCGGAATGCAATGCATTAAAGTGAGGTAACAATTCCACTGCTGGAACGACGGCTTGTTTAAAGCTTTAAACATTTACGTGTTAAACGGTCAATTTCGAAAACAATTTTAAATATTTTCGTCAGAGCGTATATTAGGTTACTGAACAACAATACTTATATGATCTAAAATTTATGAATGCACAGAATGCAATGTCGTAGTAATTACCAAATATGAGAACACAGCCTTTAAGTACAAACGCTCCGGCGCTGAATTTTCTTCTAAATGTAAAAGGGGCACACATTCTGTATTGATGTCGAGAATTGAGTGTGAAACTGCGCTATCTCTCAAACCTTATCATTAGAGATACCATTGTTTTAATGCTGAATACTCAGTTTCATCGTTTCTAAACGAACTGTAGTATCTCTTTTCATACCCTTTACTTCCCAAAAATAGAAAGTCGATGGAATAACATATTAATGTTAGTGCGAAATCTGTTTGTAGATTGCACGTTTTCTACTGCGAAAAGTTTCAGGCCCACCGGCGGGAAATTTTATATTCGAATTGATTGGTCGCTTACAAAGGTCAGGCTAAGGTGAAAACCTGGCGTATACAGCTACGCCGAAAAAATATCGCGATCGAGTGAAAATTTGTATTTTCTCTGATCACGAGTTCATAAAAACTCGAAAATATACAGAACACAACATATTGTATTCGCAAGCTTAATAATTTATCGTCTTACATTTACAATAAAAAAAGGTTTTACTGTGTTAATAAAGTAATAACGCGAACACGTTCGATAGTATGTATTTTTCATTGTTTTAAACCTTGAATTACAAACTTTCTACCACCAATATGAAGTCAACCATATAACGTTTTGTCTATTAATACAAATATATTTAAAATAATATTTTCGTCGACATAAGCACCAATAATCTGTGTTGACTAACCGAAGGGCAAATCAATCCTAAATATTAATTATTGAAATGTCAACTGTTCTTTATATCTAGTTAACGCATGTTTATGTATGTTATCTTTTGAGTGCAAATATGATCATGTGTGTAAATGAAAAATATAATACAAGGCTTTTAGACATCCGGTCGTGTTACGTTAAACAGCAATACATGTACGTACGAGATAAAACTCGTTGTGGAAATTATAGGAAACGAGCTGTATATGTTCATCCTTATGTAGAAAAACAAGACAACAAAAACTCGTACTTGGCTAAATAAAAAAAGTCGATAAACTTGAGATAACGTGATCGATGGCTGTTTTATCACGTTAACGTTTTTTTCCTTGTTAAGGCATGGCTAGTTTACGTGTTTCTATATCAGGATTTAAATATTGAATGTGATTATCTTAAAACAATGACAACTCATGTTTACAAAAAGAACATTGTTCTATTAATTTACATGTGGAATTGTTGACGTGTATTATGGACTGTCACGTAAATACTAAGTGATTCGGGCATTTTAAGAAAATGTTCAAGAGAAAATAAACACTTTATAAAAGATAAATCACGAAAACATTTACAATTTGCCGCATCTCATAAAATTGTAAATGCTTATTCATTCATAAGGCAAGGCCATCGTGTACCGGGTGTTGATATATCTGCGCTTCGTCAGTCATGCATGAACAGGAGATTGATATTGTGTATATGAAGGAAGTATGCAATACTTACAAAATATCTTACGTACTTCATTTTGCAACAATCCTGGTGCAGTCCTATATAATGAAAGGGGATGAAAAAGCAGTCTAACTTAAAAAGCAAACATACTTGCAATCCGTATCTGAAATAACAATATACACTCATGAATTACAATTATTCATTTGAAGATGTCAACACTCGATGATAAAGCATTTAACTATTTAACTATAATACACTTACCCTTTGTAAGTTCTGAAATAAAGAAGTCTAAGCACTCAAACCACGAAAGCATCAAACATTATGATAGGATGTTTAACAACATATTTTACTACAATTACCGGCACCGACAGTATTTTGTTTATTCCATATCAATATAATGGCGGATATTAAAACACGCTGGCTGAACATGTTTTATCTTAACCAATTGAATGGACATGAAATCGCACTTACACAAGGACTGAGATTATGTTGTCTTTAAATTTTCTTACAGATTCAAATATTCTTATAATTATTGTCTTTTTATCAATATGTATTGGGTTTAATAAGAATTCTTTGGCTGTCAGCAAATAAAGCGTCCGAGGTTTGTTGTAGAAGCCGAACAACTGAAGGGTCGGAGCAATTACGTAACCTGACATATCAGTCGTCTTGTAATATATGTATGGAAAACACATACATTTCAATTTCAAATATGTTAAGGTAATTTCGTATTTATACATCCCATATATGTAATTCACAGAGATTACAGCTGGTCAGTGGTGTTTCGTACAGAAATCATACGGCTCTGGGATTGAGTATAAGTACTGCAGTTGGGGATGCTGCACGGACAACGGACGGACTCAATGCTGTGGTGCACAAACGTATGTACCCAACGTTAAACTATTTTGTCCGTTTATACCGTTTATATAGATCTTTTCCTTTATAATAAGTATCTGAGTTAGAATTATCGTTTACGTAAATAAAAGTGTTAACAAGACCTTTTACAGTTTGTCATTCTATAGTGAGACTAGAACCAGTACTTGGTGTCTTTGGGGGAGATCTAAAGAACGCTCCCAGTGTGGGGATCGAACCCAAGACCTCGCGATCGCTAGGCGGACACCATATCCACTACGCCACGGCGAGTGTTATTTGCTTCTATGCATGTACATTACTCTATGTTTAATTGTATGTGAACATAAATACAAACAGCCCATTTACCCTTTGTGACTTCTGAATACATGGGCGTCACATTATATTTGATCGGATGCATGTGTTGTTATTTCAGTAATGTGGGTGTTTTGGTCGGCATCATAGTTGGCGTGATCGGTCTGATAACGATTGTGTCGTTACTGGTTGTCTGCTGTTGTATCATGAAACGGGATCGAGCCCGACAGGGACAGAGCCTTGCAACAACAAGTAAGTTAGGCTTCATTTTACAGACCTATATGAAGTGAACTAGCATATAAACTGAGGTACTGAAGAAAAGAATCGAATTTAAAACTTAAATGAATACACAAAATAGAGTATACATAATATGTTTAAGACCATATGCATTATCAAACTTTGCAAATAACAATAACACTAATTGTGTTTTGTTAAAACAATTCCCATAAAGCCAATGTCTGCATTATTTAATCGGAAAAAGAAACTTACTTTAAAATGAATTGTTTAATTCAATTTACTTTGAGCTGTTTTGCAAAAAGGTACATTGAATTTGTGTTTAAATTGTGTTCTTTTTAATAATTAAATTAAAGGGAAAAATATGTTTGTCATTTACAGATGGTCAACCCGTATACAGAGCCACCGGTACACACATGGCATACGAACAACAACCGTACCAGCCTTACCCTATTCAGACAACCAATATGCCACCAGGTTACATGGCAGCAACCAATCAGCCGGTTCAATCATGGCAACAGCCCACTCAGCCGATGCAATCATGGCAACCACCCCCATACGAGGAGTTGAACACGGGTTTCAAGCCTTGATAAGTCTTATTCATCACAAACAGTGATGCTTAAAATCTCAATATTCTGTGTATGAACATATGTATGAGCATATTTTCAACTGTATTTATGTGTGTTTTTGTTACTTTGTCCTTGCGAAACAATTATTGTTTATAAACATGCAAAAATTACATTTAAAAGAAAATTATACTTTATTTTCATTTTCAACCGAGTACGACTGGACATCACTACTTAAATTTTTCATTAGTAATAAGAAATTTATTTGAACACAAGAATTAAGATATTTATATCTAATAAGTGGTAATTATGAACACACTACGTGGTTGTGACGTCATCATTGGCTGGGCGTGAATTAAAATTTGCCCCGCTCAAAAGTAAAATAGCTTTTACAGTATCGAATCGATTTTTTTACTCGATTTTGACAAAATTAAGCTTTTTCTGCATTGAAAAATGAGCATTAGCCCCGAATATAATTAGTGGTGTCAGAAGATGTATCATTCGAGGCAAACGATACACTAGAACGGCAAGTAGGGTTTTTTATATCAAAATCATTTTCATCGAATGATAGACAACATATCTGGTGACAAATATATCAATACTCGCTGGTACTGCTCACTTTGTTATCGTACATACTCGCTACTTGGAACGGTTAATGCAAAACATTGGGGTTTTAAACCGGTTTGAGGGCTAACCGAACTTCACAATTACCCCAGAGTTAATCACAATCCAAACTCGCGTCTTAAAGGGAGACTGTACGATTTTCTCAAATATTTATGAATTTATATAAAATGTGTAAAAAGCTTGTTATACATATATTTCAATATAAAATAAAATAAAAGTTAAGAAGAACATGTGTCGAAAAATGCGAAATAAACCAGATATTTAATTCTTAAACCGAAAAAGGCTTCCAGACGAATTCGCCAGCATATATATCATGCATGTACAATGTGAATCTTAATTTAGTTTGAGTGCAGATTCGTTCATACGTCACAAAGACACACTTTTGTTTCCTAGCAAATACGAGTAAACGTGTCGGCATCGGTGTTAACCAGCGCTAACTAGTCTTTGCTGCATTGTATGAAATTCGTCTTAAATGTATAATTTGTCTTGCCTATTTTTTGTTATTGTAACATATTTTTATCAATATATTACAATTTAACACAGATGTAAATCGTACAGTCTCCCTTTAAACGATTTTAATCAAATGGACCTCTGCAGACAGAAAAAATTGAAACATTTATGCCAGAACGTGACGGGCGAATCAAATATTTGGACATCTTGAACAACGATTAGTGATATATTTTAAAGCGAGTATATATAAAAAAATCGATGAAGCATTGATGCATGACACACTAGAGCAAATATCCAAAAGAAATCGTAGCAGAAAATAAAGTTTTAAGTATTTGAAAATGATTTTCTGGTGTATGGTAGAACACACTTTCATTTACGCAATACATGTAAGCTGTTGGTTAGTCTTAGCAGATTCATTCATACCGGCACATTTACACAATTTTTCTTCAGCAACCAAAAAACGTAAACTCTCGGTATCGGCATAAACTTGTACTTTACAAATGTTGTTGAAGTAAAAATAATATTTGACTGATTGTACGATATATGGTTTATTTATATTATAATATCGTTTCTCTTTCATATTTATACGTTTGTTTAATATTGCGAGACTAACAATGGATATTAAATCATAAATAATCGCTTTCAAATTATAAGTATAAACAGAAATATGGCCCGTCTGAAAAAAGATATCAACCTATCGAGTTAGCGATGTATCTACACAGAATTCTCAATAAACAAAGATTTAAGAAAAAATCGTAAATGTTAAAACCTTACCGACTATCAAGACAAGGTCAAATTCACAAATGTGTCTTGGGTATTAACACTTTAACAAATAGTGAGCATATTATGTAGAATACCTAGTTGGAAATTGGCTTCTATGCATGTATGTATTATTTTCTATCGCGTGCATTTATTTCTATTATTGCATAAACTCTATCTATAATGCCCTCTGGCGAGGTGCAGAAACTTGGCAAAAGGAGGGCTTGAACGGGAGAAATCGTGTATTAAAAAGGCGATTCACCTGCCGTGCAAGCCCTGTTATGTGTTTTTCATATCAATAAACTGGTCCACGCGCAGTTACTTCCCTTAGAAATGGCTGATTGGGAAGCGCGCCCAGGTTATTGGCCACAACCTGGCTATTTTTTGCAATCTTTTGTTCGAAAAAGATGGTGACACATGTACAGTTATTGATATAGTTAAACAGTGGCCAGTGCCTAAGTATCTCATTCGCTCATTATCGGACGGGAAAACAAGCCAAGTCTTTCGCCACGAACTCGAGCCTGCACAGACTTCCAGGGTGCAGACGACACTTGCAACATAACAAAGTAAGCACAGTACAAGGTGTTATTTAACTTATGGTATATTTGAAAAACATGTAACGTATTTAATAAATTCTTCGCATACAAGCTGCGCATGAGTTAGTTGATCATGTTTGCTGATTAATACTTTGTTAACTATACCCCACCCACTGAGTTACCGGCGATTGGTCGTTACAGAGGTATATCAAAGGTATTCCCTATATATACAAAGAAAGAAATTCAAAATAACACAACGTTTATTTTTTAAGAATATAAAATTATAGGGATAAAAACTTACCAGTAAATAATGACATATTAACACCAAATTGATAAATAAACCGAGCAATAATTTAAAAATATTATTCCTGAAATAGTAAACAGTTATTTCATGGATGCTTGGTGAACAGTCAACACTGTTGTCCCAAGGTATCAGGAATGACTTTGGAACTGTTGCCCGAGACCGAAAGGCCGACCGTTCCAAATGTCAGCACTGATACCGATGGACAACACTTTTGACTGTCCACCAAGCATCCATGAAATAACTGTTTTATTACCTGATCAAATTTTAAACATAGAAAGAAGAAAAAAATAGATATTTAGATCGCGTAACCGCTTGTCACGTGAACGTGACGTTACGCGCCAACACTCTGAAGTCTTCCTGGATACAACCGTACGCATGCGGAATGGCCATACCTACACAGATCTTTATGTTAAACCCACGGACAAACAGCTGTACATACGTAAAACTCGTGCAACCCCCCTAGCAATAAAAGATCGTTAGCATATGGACTCGGATTGCGAATACGAAGAATATGTGGACAGGAAGAAGATTACAAGAAGCATAGAAATGACCTGAAATTGCAGTTAAGAAAACGCGGGTATAGCGGGAAATTCATAGAAGGACGGTTGAGGCATTTTTTCAGCCGCAGACTTCCCCATCTGCAACAATCCGATTTAAAAAAAAACCTGAAAATGTACATTTAAGACCAAATACTGAAAGTGTAAGGTTCGTTACCACAAATAACAAACCTTACCATCAGTACTGAATATAATATGTTGTGAAATATATCTTCTACCGTTAAGCATACACCTTATTTAGGAAAACTATGTTTGGTGTTTGCCAAGGCATGTGCCTATAGTTTCCAGCGCTATAAGTACATTTTTAAAACACAGACGAATGGCGTGAAGTGTACATAATAAAAGATGATCTAATAGAGTTTATTACACAAACGATTAACAATAGTGTTTCAATGGTCTCAAGGAGATCGTTTAGCTGACTTTGTCGGAATAAAAATAGATAAGTTATCACTTAAACAACAATAAACTGCAAGTAAACATCCTCAAGATGTAAGTTTTATCGAGTGGCCATGGTCTAGATCGATAAATGCACCCTTTATCTATTTGTTTTCATGCTTAGATTATTCCTGTGCATTTAAAAACGCCCCGGAGCGAGATTTTTCTTGACCCTGTAATCTGCGACACTTGTAAAAAAAAAATCAAATCAAAATGGCGTCCTAGGCTACACTGGTAAATTATTGCCGATATGAAGCTGAAAGATATTGCTTCGATAACAATGCTCTGGTCAATCATTATAAAAGGGAAATATCATATATTTACAAATCTATTTTTTAAGCAGCATTCATGTATTTATCCCAGATCGGCCGAGTACAGTTTTGTCAGCATGTAATAACGATGTGTGGGGTAATTTTTAAACATGACAGCGCATTCAACTTGTCACAATGAGCCATACCACGCCAGTTTGTTTTGATTTAAATTTTGTTTTCATAAAATACATTCTATCATGCAATATAGAGGTTCACGACTTGTTATGTTTTTATTTTAAGGTGAATAAAAGCTGTCTAATATATGTAAATATATCATATTTGCACAGTTCAGATAATAAAGTTGGTGCCAATTTGTGAGAGTGTTAATCACTGTTATGGTATATAAAGCCTGTTAAATGAATTTAAAATTGAAGACAGATTCAATTCAAAAAGTTATTTGTTCAACGACAATCTTGCACGTCCGATTTCAGAACAATAACTATTGTGACAGATTTTAAGTGTTTTGGATTAGTTGTAAAGGGAAATTGAAGGCATTAAATGTATTAAACTATAAGTCGATAAGATGTCACAATTTGATATTATTTTAAAAGGGAAATTGAAGAAGATTGAGGTATAATTTCATTGTGCTGCCCATTTTCGTCAGAAAACACTTTGTTGTAAGTGTCAACTATTTCAAATTTTAACTATTAACAAGGGTTCGAAGATAGAAAATAAAAGTCTCTGGGGTCATATTTTAATACATGAAGATACTTTGATGGAAGAGGAGGAAAATGAAAATGTGAAAGGGTTAAAGTTCGAAAAATTAAGCCTACAGAAACGTATTTCTAGACTTGGTTAACAGATAGAATCTTTGAAAACAGAACAAACATCAAATACAAATGGAAAAAGAGACCATAGAAAACACTTATGACACAGAAATAGACCATTACAAGAAAGGGATCAAAGAACTACAACAGATTATTGATATCAGGTATTCCAATGAAGTAGTTACATTTGAAAATGGGAAGAACACCAATGAAATCTGCCAGTGCTGCATGCAGTTAATACATGATGGAAATGTTAGCTTTAAACAAGGTACCGGAGGTCATTACTTCAGTCATGAGCGCCCTGACAGGAAAAGTACCCCAGCGTCTCCCATCAAAGACCCTGCTCAGTTGGTAAAGTGCAGATTCAAAGGTAGACTCTTCAAGACATGTTGCACAGGCCATGTTAGATGGGTTCAATCCCGCTGAAAATAAAAGACACACCCTGCACCAGGATGCCACATCCAATATAAAGAAGTTCCACAACCATTATATAGGATTTAAAGTTACACTAAAGACCGGTGAAAGTATGACATTGGGTCTTAAGCAAGTAGTTGGAGGAGATGCCGACACTTATTTTAATACATTTTAGGACACTGATGATGATATTGTCCAGTCTATCAATACAGACCCAAATTCCACAGAATCTGTGAGAGGTAAACTCATTTGTTCCATCAAGAATTACATGTTTGACCAGTGTGCCACCAATGGAAGATTAAATGATAAACACCTTGTTTCCCGCTGTCATGGAGAATTTTGAGGACCTGACGGGAGAGCAAAAGGAAGAACTGTTCAGAACGGGAAAGTTTGTTATGTAGACTTCATCTGTTAGCTAATTTAGGGATTGAGGCTGAAAAGGGGTTGGGGTTAATGGAGAGAGCCGTCTATGAGGGTGATAACCCTTACAGTTTTAAGAAGGAAAGTGGTTCTGGGACATACGGACTTGCCAGAACTGCTGTTAAAGCTCTGACTGTGCAGCAGTCTTTTACCACAAAGACGACATCAAAGGCTTCTTGCAATATAAAGAAGTGAAACTCCATCTGCCGGAGCAGTATTGAAATCTTATTACAAACAATTAGTTGGTCCTTTATTTATGGCAAGTGACCGATTGCCGAAACAGTACAAAACAGCACAATACAGCACAATACAAAACAACATAAACACAAATAAGAATAAAGCTGGGGTCACCGCCTTGGAACGGTCAATGCAACGCATTGGGGGTTTAAACCTGGTTATAGAGCGCTCAACCTCACACTTGGCCCAGCAATATTCATAATACATTTAAGTGTAAATAAAATTTAACGTCATAGCATTGTAACTCAAATTAAACAATAATAAAAGGGAATTAAAACGCATTCAATTTAATTACTATTTAATTACTCAATTGCATTGAAGATACAAGAGTAACAGAGTTACAACTTTTTGACGAACGATCAAATAAAACTATTAACAATTGTCAACTACATTCCTTCTTTATAGAAAAAGATTTGAGAATATAGCGTCACGGAGTTAATATTTTAGATAATCATCGCGCAAATACAGGAAGAAGCAGCAATAATGGGTGTAAAAATTCCATATTACATTGCTTGGTTGTTTATGTGACTGCTAAAAAAAATAATAATAATTAAATCAAACAAGAAACGCCTATCAGAGAGAAAATATAAATAAAATGGAACGTTATAAACCCAATGACCTATGCATGTAGATTACAACTGGGAAAGTCGGTCGTATGACGTCACAAAAATCCATAATGACATAATGACGTGAACAAAATCCAGGGGCAGTACTGAAAATAAAAATATTAATGGGGCTGTGCTACTAATAAAACAAGTTTAGGTGATTTAATATTAAGAATCAAATGAATAAAAATAGTAATTCCATTAAAGCGACATTATTGGAATCAAACAGTATATAGGTGTTATGACATTTGCAAGACTGGCCTGACAGAAACCAGCTGTTACAGTCAGTTTACTTTGATGTACAAAAGCCTGTCTATCTAGCAGGATGCTAGATAAGCTATTGACAGCCCTATTTTGGAAACTTCTTAAACAGGATGGCTAAATACTTGATATAAATCAGCATCTGCTCCAAATGCGTATTACTAACATACAGTAAAATGTATGATTTATTAATGTTTATTTCTTACTCGGGATCTTTCGGGTGATTTTTAGGATATTTCATTATTTATTCCGTACTCTGAATGTTACTCTTATTTATTTATTAAATGTTATTTATATTGCTGCGTTCAGTGCTAATTATTAAATATATTCCTTGCATGGTGGTTGATGATATTAATTCAAAACCAACGATTTTGCCTAAGGTAGTCCAATGTTTATTTTCTGCAAGACAAGATGACATTTATAATCATATATATCAACATAGTATACATATGAATATGCATGTACAGTTATAAAAGTATATTATGTAAAATTTGTAATAACACTTTTCCACAGAAATTTCCATTAACATAAATAACTTTAATAATAAGCATATCTTTTAATACCTGGTATATAATATAAGTCTGCCGTCTAGTAATTATAAATTGAACGCAATTGTTTACATACCAAATAATCCTTAAAATTAACATTATAAAATCATCAATTATTATAATAAAATCCAAATACACTTGATATTATTTCTTAACTATAAATTGCGGGTCCTACTAAATGCTGCTAAGACGCACAAAGACGCACAAAGACACACAAAGACGCACAAAGGCACACAAAAACATACAAAATACTCATTATTAATACTTTATATAATATATTACAATAAATCCTTATAATATATAAATGCAAATCAAATATTTTTGAAGAAAAAAAGAGTAAAATACTCAAGCAAAGACACACAACGAGGCACAAAGGCACACAAAGGCGCTCAAAGACATACTTAATACTCATTATTAATACTTTATATTATATTTTACAATAAATCATTATAATATGTAACTGCAAATCAAACATTTTTGAAAAAAAAATGTATAAAATTCCCCGGCAAAGACACACAACGACGCACAAATTACATTGATGGTGTNAATAGACCAAAGGGAGGGGTCTGCACCCTTGTGAAGAACAGTATACCATCAGTGGAGAAACAGCGCTCCTGTGACTCTGACACAGAATACATCAGTGTTGAGGTAATTCTGCCTGACAAGAATATGACAGTGCTAAACCTCTATAGTCCTCCAAACAGACATATGGGGCTACCCCAACTTGAAGCAAATCAAACTAACTGGATAGCTGTAGGCGACTTCAACAGCCTTTCTCTTAGTTGGGGGTACAAGGAGCTAAATGCCAAAGGCGAAGAGGTTGAAGACTGGATGGTTTCAAATTTTCTTGTTCTTCTCAACAAACCAGATGACACACCAACATTCTACTCCAGAGTGTGGCATAAGACAAGCAGCCCAGACTTAGCTATTGCCACAGATGATATTCAGAAAATATCTCAACGTGAAGTGTCACCACAACTAGGAATTAGTGACCACCGACCGGTCATTATCACTGTACAGAAAAACATCACCAGAGAAGGCAAATTACCACCAAGTTGGAATTACAAGAACGCCGATTGGGAAATCTTTAAAACACTGTCAGACAGAAATTGTGCCGACATCATCACACAGACATCAGACATGGACAAGGCTGCAAGCTTACTCACTGAACCGATTCTCAGCGCAGCTCACAAATCTATCCCAAGAGGTAAAAGGCGGGACTACAAACCCTTCTGGTCACCTGAGCTAGACAAACTCCACAACCAACTGAACGAAGCCAGAAAAAAATTGGAAGAAAACCCTTCAGAGCAGAACATCCTGAAAAGCAAACAACTGAGAGAACGTCTTGAAGAAGTGAAAGCTTAACAGGCAAGGGAAAGCTGGCAGGAAAAAAACGGCATCTCTGAATCTCGAAAAAGACACAAGAAAGCTTTGGCATCTCACCAATCTGCTGAATGACGACAACCGCCGGCAGAAGAAAACTGCTCTCCTGGTAGATGGCACACCTGTCACTGGAAAGGCAGCCGCAAATGTTTTTGCCAAAGTCTTCGAGGCAGAGAGTAGAGTAAACCTACCCTAGAGAAAGAATCAGAGATGTAAGACGAGAGACCAAAATACTCTCAAATCACATGGCAGAAGAAAAAAATAAGCCCATACATGTCAGATAGTCTCACCATGCACGAGTTACAGACAGACTTAAAGAAGCTGAAGAAGAAGAAATCACCAGGCGCAGACAGCATCACAAATGAAATGGTGACACATCTAGGTCATAAAGCCAAGACTACCCTTCTACAAATCTTCAACCTAAGCTGGCACTGTGGTAAATTCCCATCGAAATGGAAAGAAGCTCACATAATTACCATTTTCAAAAAAGATAAAGACAAAAGCAAACCAGAAAGTTACAGACCAATCAGTCTAATAAGCTGCACTGGCAAACTTCTGGAAAGAATAATCAACAAGCGGCTAGTCTGGCACCTAGAGTCAAACAATTTACTTGTCCCAACACAGACTGGCTACCGACAACACCATAGCACAGAAGACCAACTAGCCTACTTCACACCAGACATTGAAGATGCTTTTTAAGAAAAAAACGAAGGTGCTGGCTGTCTTCTTTGACCTCTCAAAGGCATTCGACAAAGACTGGAGGAAGGTCTGCTTCTGAAACTCCTCCAAAATGGTGTGTCAGGAAAACTTCACAAATGGATCAAGGGCTACCTAATAAAAATGAGAGAAGGGGTGCCACAAGGGGGAGTTATATCCAACACATTGTTCCTTGTATACATTAACGACCTTCTGCCTAATCTACCAAGATACGTGTTGAACACCCTACATGCTGATGACCTTGCCATTTGGAGCTCAGAGACAAGTGCTGGCACTGCTTCTGTCAAAATCCAGACAACCGTTAACAAGGTAGAGGAGTTGACAGACACGTGGGCATTAAATATAAACAAAACAAAAACAGTCACCATGCTCTTCTCACTATCTACTTACAAAGAGAGAATCAAGCTAACCTTAAACAAAACCCCAGTACCACAAGTAGAAACAACAACATTCCTTTGAGTAACGCTTGATTCGCGCCTGACATGGAACACACACCTAGACAAACTACAAGAAAGATCCATCAAAAAGACAACCATTATGAAAAAGCTTGCTGGTACAATCTGGGGAGCCAATAGAAAAATTTTGACACAGATATACACGGGCACTGTAAGACCAATAGCCGAATATGCCTCTTCATCATGGATAACAGCTTCCAAATCCAGCAAGAGCAAAATTGACAAGGTACAAAACTCATGTCTGCGCATCATACTAGGAGCCATGAAAACTACACCAATCACAGAAATGGAGAAAACAGCCAAACTAGAACCATTAGAAACAAGGCGACAATACAAAGCTCTAGTACAATCGGAGAAAGCATGGAGACTTCCATCCCACCCCATCCACTCAAAGCTACAGAAGAGACCAAAATGTAGACTTGAAAGACAAAGTCTCAACCACGTTTATCAAACAACTAATCAGTGAAAAGGGAGTGACAGTGACGGAATTCGGCCCACTCACCCCAGACACATGGATCCCAAGACAACAAACCCC
>VMBQ01013739.1:4378-19240 GCA_007657795.1 Dreissena rostriformis | reverse complement strand
AAACAATCAGCTTTCTTCATGTAGTACATTCGTTTTATTTGAGGCATATGTGTGGAACCTGAAATAAACATAACTAAAAAATTGTCTGTATGTGATTAACAACCGTTTGGACAACTGTTGTCGTTTATATAAGTACACATATTATACCACTATCTGATATATAGTCATATCAGGGCAGATACGTCAAATCGCTCGGAATCAACAAAAAAGTCATTGTATTCGGTATAATGAGTCAGATTAAATAAAGCAATATATACCAATATATTGTATATTGTATAGACAAGAAAGCAACAAAAACAGCAAAAAACTTATTAAACAAATAATTAAGAANAAGATAATCAGGTAAGATATATCTACAGCGGGTCGAACCCACACCTTAAAACTCGTTTCACTTCCAGAAAATAACGTCTGCATGATAAGAAGTACAAATGCGTTTAGAGTTTATCATGTACTATTTAATTAATACAATTTAATTAATACTACGGATATTTTGTGCATGCCAAAACTGTCTTGTGGACAACTTTTAAAATGAAAAGTAAAATGATTGATTTGCTTTTAAAATGTTATGGAAAATAATGTTTATTCATATTAAGGATGTATAATCCTTTAAGTTTAGTTTAAATAACGTACACAGTATAAGCAATCGATATGTCCTTTTATCAACAACATTTCACACTTGTTCATTTACCAAGATAAAACTCATACCATCAAGGGAGACCCCGTCTCTTGTATTGTCACGTGTTGCAGTCTCTGGAATGTTTTCCATTGCTGTTGCACATAGAAAGTTAATGATTTCTACTATTTCCTTTCTTTATTTTATATATTCGGATAAAGTTTAATCTTCTATAAGGTTCTTTTTCCTGAATGAAATTGAGTTCCCTTCCTTTATCAATATCTTGTAGGTGTCTTCCCACTTAAATGACCCCCATTATCGGTAAAGGATATTGCTATGTTCCGATGTTGACGTCCTTGGAATGACTCATATGTTTGTAGAAGTAGTGACGTTCCGTTTCGGGCACTTGAAGGGCACTGTATATCGTGGAGATTCTGTGCCTCTGTTTGCTTGCGGTTAATTTTCGGGTTGGGTATCAAGTGCATGCTCGTACATTTTGCGAATGCATGCCAACCCGATAACGTGGTCTGGTGAGAGGGTATTATTTGTGGAACAGAATCTCATTAGACTGAAGTACTTCTACCCGATTACGAATCTCAGGGTCGCACAGCATATCCAGACCGCGAATACAATCCTTAGTAGATGTTGTAGCAAGGTATTTGCGTAAAGTTCGTGTCCTAATACGAGTCGGCTCCTTCAGGCCAGGACACTGTTTTGTNCTTTTCCTGAGTTTTACCAGTACGTAGTGCTCATACCTGCATGTATACATATATATGTACCAGAAAAATATTGAGTTTCGTGAATATATGCATATGGTAAAAGTTTGAATATAACTAATGATCAATGTACTCCAGTTTGATTATTAAAACAGTATAATTTCTGTATTTGTAAGAATACATGATAGGTTGTATATTTCAATTTCATACGAGAAGGTTCCGTTCCGACTGTCCGTCCGGCACTTTTGTGTCTGGAGCCATATCTTGGAGGTGCTTTAACGGAGTTATGGCCCTATGTATCTTGATAAAATGCTTTTAACTATAGGCACTTTTGTGTCCGGAGCCATATCTTGAAAGTACTTTGGCGGATTTCATTGAAACTTGGTATGAGTAAATATATGGATAAAAGGATGATGCACGCCAAATGGCATTGTACCCCACCTGTTAATAATGGAGTAATGGCCCTTTGTATCTTGAAAAAATGCTTTTTTCTGTGACAAACCTCTAGTTAGGCGGGGAATATCAATTCAACGAATTTGCTTGTTGTATGTTTGATTTTCAGACGCACACACATTTCGATTGACTGTGCCACATTTTGAACAAATTATCGCTGGTGTGTTAGAGTAAGTGTAATATATTAGCCGATTAAAACTTAAGGAGGATAGATATACAGAAAGTGACAACTTATAACCAGCAAACTTACTACCTTTTAGATAGATTTCGTTCGGATACATCAAGGGAGTTATATATTTCTCGGTCTATTTCATCGTGCCGATGTATCTGCATGAAATCCGATACCTTTAACTCTGCGACTTCACCGATATGACGCTTGTTAAACAGCGCAATGCGCACAAACGTTATCTGCGCAGTTCTCTCCCATGCCCTTCTGTCAGGTTGATCATTTTGTAAACCTTCAATCATTTCACCACAGCCATAATCTTTCAGTGTTGTCAAATCTTCAGAGAGGGGCATTCTTGTTAGTTGGTTTAAGTGCCGGAGCTTTTGCCGTCATTTTGCGACGGACGACACTCCAGTGAGCCTGATATAATTCTTGGAAATCTCTTGCCTCNATTAATTTTATATGCTTTTAACTCTATACAATATTTTTCGATGCAATACAGCGAAAGCATCGTAACAATACCAATATTAATTTATTAGTTACTTAAATAATTAACCGCTATATATTCCAAACTACACAGTATGTTGTGAAATCTTTGAAAAATAACGGCATTTGAGAGATATATAATATTTATCAGTTTTAAATGTTTAAAAATAATTACAACCTCATGCGGGTTATTATTTATTAATACACCTGAAAGAGTTTCTGATGAAGCATGGTGCAAGCTTGCTGAGCTTTCGTTTTATATAACCTGAATGAATGAAGAGAAATCTGTGTAATTTTTAAAATATACATCATATGCACTTTACAAAGAATAAAAAAATGCATCACTTGTATCCTAAATAAAATTCTTATACAAAGGCGATTTTAATTTTCAATTATAACTTGATTTTGCGTTCACTATCTGATAAACTGACCTCGAATCATCGCTCTTAACGGGTTGAGGTATATCTATAATAAAATACTTATTAAATGATAAGGTGTATATTCAGGATTTTGAATTTTTGTCCATATTTGATTAAACGAGTTCATAAAATTTGTTTATTGTCGAGCTTTAGTAAAGACTGTTCTTTTAGTTCGAGCTTTAGTAAAGACTGTTCTTTTAGTACCGAAAAAACTAATAATAACATGTGATAAACATTTTCGTGTTTTAAATATTTATGTATATTATATGTATTTCAGTAAATGGGGCCATCAAATTTGATAATAACAATAATTATCCAAGCAAAGTTATATTTAAAAGTTGTTAAAAGAATCTCAGTAAAAAAAACGATCTTTACCATATGCGTAACTGACCTCCGATCGAAATGGCATCTAGTCNTCAAACTTATTTCAATCTATTGTCATATACAGTAATAAGCATCACATTGATCGTAACTACATCAAATAAAGAAGCAATGTTGTTTGTATATAAAACAAACACATAGAAGAGATAATTTATTAATTAGTAAGTAGAGTGCTCACCTTCGTATTGTGCTGGAAATTTCCTTTGTTTTCCAGTTCCCAAAATTTTCGCCTTCGTTCTGTTGATCCTTTTGGGCATATAAGTGCTAACTTAACTTCCGGCTCGTTGAAATGNCGTATTGTGCTGGAAATTTCCTTTGTTTTCCAGTTCCAAAAATTTTCGCCTTTGTTCTGCTGATCCTTTTGGACATATAAGTGCTTACTTAACTTCCGGCTCGTCGAAATGGATGTTTGTGTAGTGCGTTGAAATTTTCAAAGTAAATATGCGTGTGTAGTATAAACAACAGTTTTTTTTTCCTGTAATCCCTTTTACCGTCAGCTTTGTGATTATACAGAAGAACAGTAACTGAAAGTGAAAATTACATAAGTGCTCATTTCTATAAAGAATAAACGACTCGAAATGTAAATGCATTATTATCGAATCATTTCGCCTTATTATTTCAGTTACCACATAAAAGAAAAGAGACCAGAACGGGATTTTATTTAAGATTCAAATAATGCGACTGACATAAAATTAAATTTACAAAAGTGAAAAAAATATTTAAAGCAATTGTTTGGCTTTGGCCTGCACTTGAAACAGATTACTTTTTAATTTTGCCTCATCTTAAATCATATTTAGGTTTATAGTATAGTATAATTTAATATGACGACAAAATAGGCCCTTTAAATGTCGATCAAATGTTATACATAACCTAAGTCACATATAAAATACATTTTAACATTATTGACATACAGTTCTTTGGTGTTAGTAAGTATGCGGTTTTATTAAGCATTATATGGAATCATTTTTACAAACATTTTTGTTAAATAGCCGCTTGCGTACAATTTTCAGAATAAAGTTTATCTAATGTGAATAAAATGTTACTGATTTAAAACTAGAAATAAACACGATCGTCGCCCAATACAATGACAACTCCCCGTTATGTACAGTACTAATTTCCTATACGAATTATTAATAAATATATAACTACCATTTTCCATTGGCTTTCTCAATGCCCCTGTAAAATTGATAGAGTCTGGTTGTTTGTCGTCTTCTACGTCATCCGAATAATTGTTGCCGTGACAGCTTTCATCGCTGTTATCTTTACCTAAAGGTAGAAATAAATTATCTCAAAATAATGTCCTTTAAATTTTGCCTTGTCATAACACCTTGTTTGAGGTAATAAGTATCTCCGANTCGTCGCTGTTATCTTCACCTAAAGGTAGAAATAAATAATCTCAAAATAATGTCCTTTTAATTTTGCCATGTCATAACACTTTGTTTGAGGTAATAAGTATCTCCGATGTAGCCACATGTCTTAATTTTGAGTTTGGTGTAATAGAATTTCTAAGTTGAAAAAGGGAAAAATCTTTTGTAAGTTTTTACGTATGATGTTGAACATGCAAATGCACAACTTAATATCATAAAGAAAACTGACTGCAAGTTTCAATGGTGTACAGTGACAAATGCAGGAGAACGCTTTCAAACATGTTTGTGTCTACGAACAGACGGACAGACCAACGGACCGACGGACGTACATGATGATTCCATTTTACCCCCTTTACTTCATCATAGAAGAAGGGTTTAATTAACGCATTATCTTATAAATATAGCGGAACAAAAAATATACTTATTATGACACTTCGAATTAAATATACCTGACTCAGAAGGCATGTAGTCGGAATCGGCTTCCCCTTCTACGTTACTCTCGAAGCTATCGTCACTTTCTGCATCTTCGCGGTATTTTTTGCTTTTCCTTCCTGAGCGTGTAGTATTGCCGGCAACTGCAAACATTTGAATAAGTCGGACATATTCCTAAATAAAATACTTCTTGTTTTATTAAATGTGCCAATTGTCGATTATTAACATTGCCTCACACCGAGTTTTACTGATGTTTAAGAAAGACAATATGACAGTGTCACCAAAATTAATATTCGAAAAGTTCTTGGAGGGTTTGTTTGAAAAAGAACACGAACATGCATATACTAGCAAATGTCACATTGATGTGAAGATGAATAGAATATCGTAACGGCAACACATTACATAGCTATCAACAATAACTGAACATGTGTATGCGCTCTGTCAAATATGCAATATTTATTGTAATGTAAAATTATAGTACTCACATTTGTCCTTTCCTATTACAAGCTGATCGGAAATTCCGATATTTCCTCTTCTATTTTTTGGATTGACCGAACTAAACGCATTCATGCCGCTGGAAGCCTTGCCTGTGATTATTTAACACAAACAAAAATACCATTTGAAATATTTTCATTTTACACGAATTTTAACATTAACATCTCTTAACAAATATTCGATAATCGAACAATACAATATGTTTGTGTCTACGAACAGACGGAGAGACCAACGGACCGACGGACGTACATGATGATTCCATTTTACCCCCTTTACTTCTTTATTATAGAAGAAGGGTTTAATTAACGCATTATCTTATAAATATAGCGGAACAAAAAATATACTTATTATGACACTTCGAATTAAATATACCTGACTCAGAAGGCATGTAGTCGGAATCGGCTTCCCCTTCTACGTTACTCTCGAAGCTATCGTCACTTTCTGCATCTTCGCGGTATTTTTTGCTTTTCCTTCCTGAGCGTGTTGTATTGCCGGCAACTGCAAACATTTGAATAAGTCGGACATATGCCTAAATAAAATACTTCTTGTTTTATTAAATGTGCCAATTGTCGATTATTAACATTGCCTCACACCGAGTTTTACTGATGTTTAAGAAAGACAATATGACAGTGTCACCAAAATTAATATTCGAAAAGTTCTTGGAGGGTTTGTTTGAAAAAGAACACGAACATGCATATACTAGCAAATGTCACATTGATGTGAAGATGAATAGAATATCGTAACGGCAACACATTACATAGCTATCAACAATAACTGAACATGTGTATGCGCTCTGTCAAATATGCAATATTTATTGTATTGTAAAATTATAGTACTCACATTTGTCCTTTCCTATTACAAGCTGATCGGAAATTCCGATATTTCCTCTTCTATTTTTTGGATTGACCGAACTAAACGCATTCATGCCGCTGGAAGCCTTGCCTGTGATTGGTTAACACAAACAAAAATACCATTTGAAATATTTTCATTTTACAAGAATTTTAACATTAACATCTCTTTACAAATATTCGATAATCGAACAATACAACATGTTTGTGTCTACGAACAGACGGACAGACCAACGGACCGACGGACGTACAAGATGATTCCATTTTACACCCTTTACTTCATCATAGAAGAAGGGTTTAATTAACGCATTATCTTATAAATATAGCGGAACAAAAAATAAACATATTATGACACTTCGAATTAAATATTCCTGACTCAGAAGGCATATAGTCGGAATCGGCTTCCCCTTCTACGTTACTCTCAAGCTATCGTCACTTTCTGCATCTTCGCGGTATTTTTTGCTTTTCATTCCTGAGCGTGTAGTATTGCCGGCAACTGCAAACATTTGAATCAGTCGGACATATTCCTAAATAAAATACTTCTTGTTTTATTAAATGTGCCAATTGTCGATTATTAACATTGCCTCACACCGAGTTTTACTGATGTTTAAGAAAGACAATATGACAGTGTCACCAAAATTAATATTCGAAAAGTTCTTGGAGGGTTTGTTTGAAAAAGAACACGAACATGCATATACTAGCAAATGTCACATTGATGTGAAGATGAATAGAATATCGTAACGGCAACACATTACATAGCTATCAACAATAACTGAACATGTGTATGCGCTCTGTCAAATATGCAATATTTATTGTAATGTAAAATTATAGTACTCACATTTGTCCTTTCCTATTACAAGCTGATCGGAAATTCCGATATTTCCTCTTCTATTTTTTGGATTGACCGAACTAAACGCATTCATGCCGCTGGAAGCCTTGCCTGTGATTGGTTAACTCAAAAAAAAATACCATTTGAAATATTTTCATTTTACAAGAATTTTAACATTAACATCTCTTAACAAATATTCGATAATCGAACAATACAACATGTTTGTGTCTACGAACAGACGGACAGACCAACGGACCGACGGACGTACATGATGATTCCATTTTACCCCCTTTACTTCTTTATATAGAAGAAGGGTTTAATTAACGCATTATCTTATAAATATAGCGGAACAAAAAATATACTTATTATGACACTTCGAATTAAATATACCTGACTCAGAAGGCATGTAGTCGGAATCGGCTTCCCCTTCTACGTTACTCTCGAAGCTATCGTCACTTTCTGCATCTTCGCGGTATTTTTTGCTTTTCCTTCCTGAGCGTGTAGTATTGCCGGCAACTGCAAACATTTGAATAAGTCGGACAGATTCCTAAATAAAATACTTCTTGTTTTATTAAATGTGCCAATTGTCGATTATTAACATTGCATCACACCGAGTTTTACTGATGTTTAAGAAAGACAATATGACAGTGTCACCAAAATTAATATTCGAAAAGTTCTAGGAGGATTTGTTTGAAAAAGAACACGAACATGCATTTACTAGCAAATGTCACATTGATGTGAAGATGAATAGAATATCGTAACGGCAACACATTACATAGCTATCAACAATAACTGAACATGTGTATGCGCTCTGTCAAATATGCAATATTTATTGTAATGTAAAATTATGGTACTCACATTTGTCCTTTCCTATTACAAGCTGATCGGAAATTCCGAGATTTCTTCTTCTATTTTTTGGATTGACCGAACTAAAAGCCTTCATGCCGCTGGAAGCCTTGTCTGTGATTGGTAAACAATAAAAAAATACTATTTGAAATATTTTAATTTTACAAGAATTTTAACATTAACATCTCTTAACAAATATTCGATAATCGAACAATACAACATGTTTGTGTCTACGAACAGACGGACAGACCAACGGACCGACGGACGTACATGATGATTCCATTTTACCCTCTTTACTTCATCATAGAAGAAGGGTTTAATTAACGCATTATCTTATAAATATAGCGGAACAAAAAATATACTTATTATGACACTTCGAATTAAATATACCTGACTCAGAAGGCATGTAGTCGGAATCGGCTTCCCCTTCTACGTTACTCTCGAAGCTATCGTCACTTTCTGCATCTTCGCGGTATTTTTTGCTTTTCCTTCCTGAGCGTGTAGTATTGCCGGCAACTGCAAACATTTGAATAAGTCGGACATATTCCTAAATAAAATACTTCTTGTTTTATTAAATGTGCCAATTGTCGATTATTAACATTGCCTCACACCGAGTTTTACTGATGTTTAAGAAAGACAATATGACAGTGTCACCAAAATTAATATTCGAAAAGTTCTTGGAGGGTTTGTTTGAAAAAGAACACGAACATGCATATACTAGCAAATGTCACATTGATGTGAAGATGAATAGAGTATCGTAACGGCAACACATTACATAGCTATCAACAATAACTGAACATGTGTATGCGCTCTGTCAAATATGCAATATTTATTGTAATGTAAAATTATAGTACTCACATTTGTCCTTTCCTATTACAAGCTGATCGGAAATTCCGATATTTCCTCTTCTATTTTTTGGATTGACCGAACTAAACGCATTCATGCCGCTGGAAGCCTTGCCTGTGATTGGTTAACACAAACAAAAATACCATTTGAAATATTTTCATTTTACAAGAATTTTAACATTAACATCTCTTTACAAATATTCGTTAATCGAACAATACATAATAAAATAATGAGCCATAATCTACAATTCATGTTACCATTTGCCACCTGGTTTTTAAGTGCATCTTTTCCATTCATTGCATGAATGTTCATGTTATTCTCGTCATCATGATCATGATCAACATCATCTTCGTCACCATGTGGTATCCCCAATGTCATGGTTTTTATCAATGTCTTTTTCGGGTTTTGTTTCGATTGAAATATTACATAAAATATTGTCATCTAATTAAGTGATCATTTACACATATCATAATATCAAAATAATAATNTTTTCGGCTTTTGTTTCGATTGAAATATTACATAAAATATTGTCATCTAATTAAGTGATTATTTACACATATCATAATATCAAAATAATTACATATATATATACACACATCATACACAGTACGTATCAACTTACGAAAACTACTTCCAATTGTAAATCAACATTCCATGAAACATGGTAATTATGGAAGGTAGGGTTACTATGTATTCCCATCTGATTCACCAGATATGTGATTAGAGCCAACATCGTCAACACAAGCGTTATCATCATGTTCTGTGTCGCAAAATGTGTTAACCATAATTTCTGCGTCCCCATCTAAAACAATCACCCGAAAGTGTTGAGTGAGTAAATAAAGTCTAGTTGACACAAATGAGTTGAGCACCTTAAATAGCATGCCCAAAACAGATAGAAATTATGTAATTAATCGTTATTTCGAATATTAATATACCACAATAAACACTGAAATATTAATATGTATACCTGAAAAGGCATTGAGCACCTTAAATAGCATGTTCAAAACAGAAAGAAATTGTGTAATGGACCGTAATTTAGAAGATAAATATATCACAATAAACACTGAAATAGGAATATGTATACGATTTACAGCTGTTAAGAAACGAACCAGCGTCTTGTCCAGTGCTATGTGTATCCGATATAGGTAGATCAAATTTTCCACCTTCTCCATTATTCGTCAGAAAATTCACCTTGATGTCAGTTTTACCTGTGTTAAAGGTCATGATGGATACAATAATTTCGAAGCTTTTCATAAAATAGTGAACAATCAACGATGGTTTTACAAAAACCTGTTTTTTTATTTCATAGAAAACTTATTAAATAAGAAGTTTTTATACAAAATAATTTTNTTACCTGTGTTAAAGGTCATGATTGATACATTAATTTCGAAGCTTTTCATAAGATAGTGAACAATCAACGATGGTTTTACAAAAACCTGGTTTCTATTTCATAGAAAACTTATTAAATAAGAAGTTTTTATACAAAATATTTTTTGTAATCAATGTTAATTTCGAGTACTACTTACAACTACTAATAACTGTCGTTGTTTCTGATGGGATAAGAACGTTTTTTTCGCTGGAATATCAGACAATGTGTCGTATAATAAAGCTGTATCGTTCATGTCCACACTCTTTGATTCTATAAACGTGCACAAATTACATTTCTTACGATCATACGATTAATCTTTTTTAAGACTAGTGCTTCTGTTCATACAAGCACTGCGTTATTTGTCCGGCATTTTTATATGAAATGAAGATTTCATCTATCTTATTCTTAACATTTATAACGTATTTAACAACTACAGTCAAAATATGCGTATTCATTTGCATGAAGCGACGTGAAAAAAGTCTTATTAATTACTGACCNTCACACGATTAATCTTTTTTAAGATTAGTGCTTCTGTTCATACAAGCACTGCGTTATTTGTCCGGCATTTTTATATGAAATGACGATTTCAGCTATCGATTTCTTAACATGAATAACGTATTTAACAACTACAGTCAAACTATGCGTATTCCTTTGCATGAAGCGACGTGAAAAAAGTCTTATTAATTACTTACCTTCTTGAACAACTATGTTTACCCTTTTAATGAAGTTTAATAAAAGCATAAAATAATTTGTTGCGATCAGCTACATAAGGGAAATATATTGTTACCTTGTTTCGCATCTGAAAATTTCTGTAAAGGTAAGAAAGAGTTTAAAAATGATGATGTGCATACATGCTCCAAATGTGTATATACCAAAAAAAATAAGTAACCAAATCTCAATCAGAAACGATCATCAAAGGAAAATCAAATCAGTCACGTATTATAAGAACATGCAAGGGATGGAAGTAAACATATGATTCGGATCGGACGTGTGTGAAGTTAGCCTATTTAGCCTATTTAGCCTATTTAGTACATAGGTTGAAACAAACATCCTATTTAGCCTATTTAGCCAATTTAACAGCCTCTTCAGCCTTTTTAGCCTATTTTAGCCTATTTAGCCTATTTAGTAAATAGGTTGAAACATACATCCCATTTAGCCTATTTAGCCTATTTAGCCTATTTAACAGCATGTTCAGCCTATTTAGCCTATTTAGCCTATTTTAGCCTATTTAGCCTATTTAACAGCCTTTTCAGCCTATTTAGCCTATTTAGCCTATTGAGTACATAGGTTAAAACATACATTCTATTTAGCATATTTAGCCTATTTAACAGCATTTTCAGCCTATATAGCCTATTAAGTACATAGTTAACAGCATTTTCAGCCTATTTAGCCGATTTAGCCTATTTAACAGCCTATTTAGCCTATTTAATATATAGGTTGAAACATACATCCTATTTCGCCTATTTAGCCTATTTAGCCTATTTAACAGCATTTTCAGCCTATTTAGTCTATTTAGCCTATTTAGTATATAGGTTGAAACATACATCCTATTTAGCCTATTTAGCCTATTTAACAGCCTTTTCAGCCTATTTAGCCTATTTAGCCTATTTAGTACATAGGTTGAACCATACATCCTATTTAACCTATTTAGCCTATTTAACAGCATTTTCAGCCTATTTAGCCTATTAAGTACATAGTTAACAGCATGTTCAGCCTATTTAGCCTATTTAGCCTATTTAGTACATAGGTTGAAACATGCATCATATTTAGCCGATTTAGCCTATTTAACAGCCTATTTAGCCTATTTAGTATATAGGTTGAAACATACATCCTATTTAGCCTATTTAGCATATTTAACAGCCTTTTCAGCCTATTTAGAAAGTTTGGAACATAGGTTGAAACAAACATCGTATTTAGCCTGTTTAGCCTATTTAACAGCCTTTTCAGCCTATTTAGCCATAGCTTGAAACATACATCGTATTTAGCCTATTTATCCTATTTAACAGCCTTTTCAGCCTATTTAGAAAGTTTAGTACAAATGTTGAAACATACGGTACATCCTAATTAGCCTATTTAGCCTATTTAACAGCATTTTGAGCCTATTTAGCCTATTTAGCCTATTTAATACATATGTTGAAACATACAACGAACAAGAGTTATCCCCCTGAAGAGACCTAGTGCACGCTGACCAGCCGTCGACTGCCTGTCGGGCTGAACTAGTTTCGGCCGGGAGTTTTAATTAGGATCGGAGCCAAGTGCAACCTATTTAGCCTATTATGCGCCATTTTTGCCTGTGAGCGGGTATGCCCCTTTAAGGGCCCCTTTCGGACGAACAAGAGTTATCCCCCGGAAGAGACCTAGTGCACGCTGACCAGCCGTCGACTGCCTGTCGGGCTGACCTAGTTTCGGCCGGGACTTTTAATTAGGATCGGAGCCAGGTGCAACCTATTAAGCGTATTACGCGACATTTTTGCCTGTGAGAAATGCAGGTTTAGTGTAACCATTATTCACCCATACGCGCATGCGGGGCGTTTTGGCTTCCGGATTCTTGTTTATTATTATTTCTTCGCGCATGTAAGCTGGCTCTCAGATTTTTTAACTGTTATTTTTGCGAGTTCTTGACAAAATTAAGTGTAGTTCGTGATGTGCAATTGGATAAATTTATCTAACTTAATTCAGAAAGACCAATTTAACAAAATATACGTGCAAGCATTCAATGTGATAATGAGTGATGATCCTGTTCAGATATTTGGTTGTTACGTTACATCTCAAAGAATCAGGGATACGAATTATTATTCGGTAATAAATTAGACTATCGCACGGTGTAATGAATTAATTTCAACCAGGCGAAAGTCTGTTTTGATGCTCTGTCGACAAAACTTACAGTAAATAATACTGTTGACGCTTAATTATATAACTTAACTTTAAATGACAGACGACACTCTAGACATAATATAGCAACGTCTGAACGCCCCAAATGTTATTTGCGTTGTGGCATTTTTATCAGCGAAATATTGTGCAGTTTCACATGTGTTACTGGTGTATAATCTATTTTGGATTCAAGTATCGATGCTATGGAAAATACTAAATTGTGTTTATTTAATAAAACTACTATCTCAATTGTTAGTTAAATTGTATGAGCTCATTTGAAGCTCAAAACGTTGGTAGCCGTCCGAACTGAATTTATGAGCGTTAGATCTAGAGTAGAGTAGAGGGGACAGTACTTATTGTTTTGTAAACATGCATATTATGTTTAATTATCTTACAAATAGGTTTACATGTTAAAAGGTCCAAGCACATTGTATCCAGACAAACGGCAATCGGCAAATCGGCTCCCTGCGTTTTTGGCATTCCCGGACAATGGGTTCCTCGTAAATTTGTCCACTAGGACAAATGACCCTCGAATAAATTGTCCTCTTGGAAAATCGGCATCAGTTTGCTTTGTCACTCAGACAATCGGCTCCCGAATATTCTTCCCCTATTTTCGCTATTAGAATACATATTCAATTATGATATTTCTGCGCGGACTGCCTTTCAGTGTTGATAGGTAAATGTATTCTTTTACAAATTAATTGTTTCTTAAATATGGTCGATCACAATACATGTACATGTATTTAAATACCGGAAATGACAGATGGCTTGCATTTTCCTTGCCCCAATTTATATACATATACAAACATTATTCAAAAGCAGCCACAACAACAATATTTATAAATTCAGCAATAACGTATATACAAGCTCATAACCTACATTATATATGCATTATACAATTTATAAGTAATGATAGAATATTGAAGTTGGACCATAGTTTTATGAACTGGTTAACATTGTAAGTTATGAAGGGAATTAACAATTGCAACTAATATTGAAACCGCACATCTAATATTTACTAGTTTACTAACAAGACATAAGATTAGAACAATTTGCATTTTGGGGAAAAACATATTGATACTGATTGTTGAAATTGAGGTGCTTATATGTCAAAACACGATATTGATATCTCTGCGTGTCAATTATCCCGGCTTCATGACTTATTGTGTGGTGTTTTTTTTTGCTTGTAAACAGCTGATTTTAATTAATATAAAGTGAAATCTCTGTCTAATTATGCCCCCATCGAAGAAGAGGGGGTATATTGTTTTGCACATGTCGGTCGGTCGGTCGGTCGGTCGGTCGGTCGGTCGGTCGGTCGGTCGGTCGGTCGGTCGGTCGGTCGGTCGGTCGGTCGGTCGGTCGGTCGGTCGGTCGGTCGGTCGGTCGGTCGGTCGGTCGGTCGGTCGGTCGGTCGGTCGGTCGGTCGGTCGGTCGGTCGGTCGGTCGGTCGGTCGGTCGGTCGGTCGGTCGGTCGGTCGGTCGGTCGGTCGGTCGGTCGGTCGGTCGGTCGGTCGGTCGGTCGGTCGGTCGGTCGGTCGGTCGGTCGGTCGGTCGGTCGGTCGGTCGGTCGGTCGGTCGGTCGGTCGGTCGGTCGGTCCACCTGATGGTTTCCGGATGATAACTCAATAACGCTTACGCCTAGGATCATGAAACTTCATAGGTACATTGATCATGACTGGCGGATGACTCCTTGACTCGATTTTGATGTCACTAGGTCTAAGGTCA
>VMBQ01013737.1:0-16248 GCA_007657795.1 Dreissena rostriformis | reverse complement strand
TCATACTTCTTGTACAAGCTGTTTTGGAAGACTGGTTAAAAATAAAGTTTCCCGAATAGTTTTTTTTTACGAGTTTTAGGCTTCTGGCAAGCTGGCTTATTCAAAGACAACAAATGCACACGTAAGCCGCTAAACCTACTATTTTCAGGACTTTTTGGCTTTATAGAATGGGGGCTTATCAAAGGCTACATCAAACCTTGAATATAACATTGTTCAGAAGGGTGACAATAACACTTAACAATTCATAGGATGCTCAACTTTTAAGGTTTAATTTTAAACTTAATTATATCACCTGATTAATTGATTATTGAATTATATACACTGGTTAACAAAACATATATAATATTTATATCACACACATATTATAAACTAATTTTTAATAAAGCATTGTTAAAAAAATGTTTGGCTATAAACGGAAATTATAATTTCCATTGCATTTGAACAATTGTGGTACTCAGCTGTTTACTTCCCCTTCGAAGTCATCCTTTCATCAAAGAACAGAGGCCACATACGAGGCTGAAGAAATATACCATGTGTTATTCAATCAGGATTGCTGTGCCAGTGTTAACTGTGTCCTGGTATTGAACCAAATCATAAACATAAAGATATATTACTTTACCTCCATTTTATTTTACTGTCATAAAAAAAAATGTTTTCACTTATTAAAATGTTATGGTTTAAAGGTATTAATGAAATTAGACAAATGATCACTAATATTGATTTAATCACGGAGTGTATATTAATCACTAGAGTCCGTGTAATCTAGAGTCCGTGATTTAATATTGCAAAATTCCAGCAGTGGCATATTCATATCATGTATCTTTATCAATATTTATTTACAAATATTAATGTTTAACCAAATAAATTGAATTATCCGTTGCAATCAACTGTAATCGAAAAGTCGACAAAACAGTTCTTACTTAAGAAGCCATTTTCACGGAATTAAAATAAGCGGTGGGGGATGCTGCATTTTGTCCAAGCGTTTGCCGCAAAATTTCATGACGTCATACAAAGCCTTCAAATAGCTTCTATACCACCACGCACTGTATAAGAGTCTCTAAACCCAAACCAAATGGTATAATGGTAATACAATAGTACTGTCCGCACAGCGTACCTCGGTTAATCCAAGGCCTCTTGAACAATTAAACCGCAGTCGTATCGGGTGTTAAGTGTTTAATTTAATATCGGGTTATCAACAACGTACGTATAACATGAGAAAAGCGCATTGAGTGCGCCGTCTTTGCACTGAAGCAATGTTTTTCGCGTCCTGAAAACGCATTGAACGCTGTAAGGACGCTGTAATGAGCGCAAGAGGAAGCCGCAAGGACGATTCGCAGACGCAGTGAACGCTAAGGAATACGAATTCAATATTTTGTTAACATATTTCGCGGCGACAACATGGAGCCCGGGCAGTATTTTTAAATGCGATGCAAGCGCCTTGGCAACGCCGCCCGGTGTGAAAAGCTCTTCACGTTACTTGTTGTATTAAATTTGTTTAAAACAACGTTATAATTGTTAAATCATTGCCGATAAATTGAATATACGGGTAAGCGTTACAAATGCGCCACGCGTCTTACAAAACGACAGTATTAAAGATCAAGTGTCCAAATTGTGGAACGCAAACGGTGCGGTGTATTTTGTTCGACATTTTCACAGTTCAGACCCGCAGTATGTTTCTATAATTATATGGTTGACCTATCAGTTTGACATTTATATTAGGTTACCCGGAGTTGTTGAGCCATGGTATGAACTGTCAAAAGTAGATTATGCCGGCTTTTGTTTTATGTAATTGATTTATTGAAGTCTTAATTGGTGACTTTCCGAGCCGAAAGCGAATACACGATCTGATTTAAGGACATATTTCAGCGACATATCGGTCATTGTAAACAGTTGAGCTCATTATTGTTTGCTAATAACGCATACGTTGTTATTGCATGTGAAATGTGAGAGCATATTAGGCATAATTGGCGCCTCCATACATGTCCGTTATATGAGACCGATTCGTAATTTGCCACGAAAAGTTTCAACTCTTCCCCAGTAATTATTACGTTTTATGTTCTCCATTGTATACTGTGTAAATGACATCATTTTTATTTATGTAAGTCCGTCACCATAACAACATGTTAAAACTATCGCAAGGGTAAAACCCCCGATAATGTTGATGAACTGCAAGTTTAACCTTTTTCCATTATGTATGTATGGACCAATGTATATTTTTGTGCAGTGTCATTATTTGGAAATAAGATATGTTTAAAGTTAACTCTTCCACAGCTATTTTTAATTTAAATTTTTCAAATATCACAAATATGATTACGAACTCGTTTTAAAATAAGTAAAAAATACGTGCGTGCGCTTTTGTATAAACTAAATCAACAGATGAAGTGTGAATTCACAGGAGATTGACAGACATGGAAGCGTCGGTAATTAATGGCATTCGGACTTCGCGTGTTAAGCGGTTTAACCAAAAAGAGAGCGCGTGGTTTGTTTGTGATTTTTTAAGCGCATGTTGGTGATTTTATATGAATGGTCATAGACCATTTTTAAAAAGCTTAAGACTTAAACATTTCGTTGTAAAGCACTTATCCGTTCATGGGGTTAACCTACACGATCACTAATACACAAGAACAACAGCTTTGTTGCTTTTTTGTTTGACATGAATCTGTATAAAATAATGATCTACACGTTGTTCGCGCTTTCTTTAATCTTTCTAGTAAACTAGTTTGTAATTTATCAAATTATCAAATAACAATTTACCTTGCTTTGTTGTCAATAGAATATATTAAAATGATGATACATAAGTTATGATTTACATTTTGAAATTTTAATTGAGCACTATTTTTTAACATACACTTTCAAATAATTGTCATCTATGTGCCAATAAACATGTTTTGAATTTCGTTAAACGGGTTGAAGTTAAACGAGATAAAATAGAATGTACTCTACTTGCTTTAGGAATATGAAACATATTATGGTACAATGTGAGTCAGTTATATGCACAAGTATAGTACAATAAATGAGCCTTGTTCTGTGAAAAGGGGGTTTAATGCAAGTGCGTAAAATGTCGTCCCATATTAGCCTGTGTAGTCCGCACAGGCTAACCAGGGACGACACTTTCCGCTTTTATGATATTTTTCGTTTCAAGAAAGTCTCTTCTTAGCAAAAATCCATTTTACGCACATGCATTAACCTATTATTTAGATCCTCATGGTACGTCATATTATCCCCCTTTTTCACAGAGCGAGGCTCAAATAATCTCGTTGAAGGTCACACGTGGCCTGGTAGTTATATTTGGTACACTCAATGCCATGTAAGATAATGGTAAATCAAACACGAAGTAAACAACACATTTCTTTAGAAGGAACTATAGTGCCAGATCTGATAAAGACTTGAGTACGCCAATTGTCAGTTTATTCAAAAGGAAATAAGTGAACCTTTAGTCCATGACAAAAAGATACGTTTCTGAAAGTAAAACAATCAAGCCATTCTTAATTAACCTTGAAAGTTTGGCACTAACAGAACAACACTTTTATTAATTATGATACACGAGGATTGTCTCAAAAGTTGTTCAACTTTTCCTATGAAATGAGTATCTTTAAACTGAACGGCTACACTGTGTCGATCACAGTGATTCATTGATATCTAAACAAACGGTAAAATGTTTTATTATGATACGTTGAATACAATAATTTACGTGTCCTCCAATATGGCTCAGAACAGAAGTTAGGCGCACACAATTCGACATTTGTGACGTTAACGTAAAAATCGTCAACACTCGGAACACATCCAGAAATTTCACAGTGGCGAGAACGGCACTGCAAATACGATCCCTGCTGAAAATCGAGCATATCGACCGGGACATGGGTCACTAATGAATTGTGGGCAAAAAGACATAGCCCAGCGTAAATGTGTTGTTGTTTTTTTCTGACTTAACCCATTGACATAATGGAATCTTATTAGTTGGAATTGAAACTCCTCCTGTCTGGATCTTTTTGAATCGGGATAATCCCTTCCCGGTCCATGAAAACACAAACATGTGCTATTTCGCCAGACATGCAGACCTGCGCGTTTCCCGTTTTTATATTGAAGACTTTTGCTTGCTTCTGGATCGTAGTGCCAAAAGTCACGTGTTACCTTAAGGTTCATATTTATAATAATCAAATCTACACAAAACTTTACCGCAATTCAACGTCAACAATCGACGTCATGTCTTCACTGCACATTTAATGACAGCGTGGGTTAGACGTCGTAATAAATGGACGTGCAAACAAATATCCGCGGCACTCTCTCCTGCAAGAGTGGAAAATGTGCGTGAAAATACACTTTTTTTTTTATCTAACAACAATATTTTTCGCTTGCCGGATTGACGTTACTAATAGTCCACATAAACGATTTTAATAAATTTCGAAGTCCAATAGCTTGTCACAATTTGTTTTGTCTTTAAGCACAATCAATAAAGTATCAATATGACAAAAACTATTCACAACGTTGAATATTTCGGTGACAACCCACGTATACACATTATAACATGAAAAGTTTCCAGCTCATTAACGGCTGTCGTGCCAAATTGATATTTTCTTTAAACGTATAATTGGAAATGGCAGTGGTAAGTCAACACGAGTAATGGGTGAACTGCAAAAACTAACATTATGTCTGGCGGTGGGGATATTTTCTTTCCGGACATGTGGTGAGTTAACCTATTTTTGTTCATTATAATATGAATTAAATGTCAGATGACTCTAAAATGTGCCCATTTTATTTTAACTCAGACCAAACGAAGTACGGAAATCAATCAATTGAATGTTCTGTGATTACTTTATTGTCTAGAAAGTACCGCTTTTTATTGTAAACTTTCCGGTGAACTTCGGGAACGTGCGATACAACTCTGGTACGTGTTCCACTGGCTTAAAATATAAAAAAATCACATGTATACGTAACTTAGGTAGACACCGTTCTTTTATGTCTTTATTTTGATATTTTCCAATTGTCTACTTCCACTACTACTACTTCTACTACTAGTATTACCACTTTGTCTATATTTGATTGCATTGTATATTTTTGTTTTATGGACGGTATAAAGTCGGTAGTCTAATTTTAGCGTGTACCAGCATCACAAACATTCCTGATGTGACGGAACTGCACGAGAACATTGATGCTCAGACTACCATTTGGTCAGCAGTTGAAGCAACGTGTAATTACGCCTATGAATGCTCCATGAACTGCGACTTTGAATGTGCATATTACTCTGACTCTGAGATAGACTGTTCCGCTTGTATGTAAGTATTGGTCCATCATTCTTTTTATTTAACATTAAATGTAGATTGTGCATTTATAGCACATTTTTAATTTAATGGGACAATGCTCACAGTTATTTGTTTTTGATGTTTTATAAACTTGTGATCATTGACTTTAACTCTATAACTTCATTTAAATAAAACACTTGTTTTTATTTAATGTCATGATAAGAATTATATTAATGCATATAATTAAATAACATTTGCTAAGCCTAAATAAGAAACAAATCAAACAGGTTACAATTGTCGAATTCAAGTCGCACATAAGTCGATTTAAAAGTAATTTGGTTTGAGCGTCAAACTATTTTTGAGTTTTTATTATATTTAAGTGTGTATTATTACATGATAATATTATTAATGAGTCTCCGTGAATAAATACTAGCATAATGCCCCAGATCTCTAAACATGCATCGCGGCACACAGCGATGAGAGTTTTCGGAGAATCCGACGATTTCAATACAAAACATGGGGAATTTGTATTTTATAATAGTATACTGTTTTAGTTAAATTGTATTTGCATTATGATTTCGTTTTAATTAAAATATTTATATTTCACCTTTAACTGTCATTTTTATTCGATCTTAATAAGATCGTTCTATAAGTAAAAACAGACCTTAGCACAGTACAATATAGCTCTCATTTCAATAGCAACATAGTTGTCTGACCTTGATTAAATGGAAATAAATTTTCCGTTATCTTGATTGGAAATACGCTAAAAACAGTTCATTGACGTTCTGATGCGTGGCTGTTTAAGGGGTGTTGCTGCAGTTTTGCTGATTTTTTTCCATCTAATAACTTTTGCTCAAAATTTATATTCAAGTTCTACATACAAATACTATATGAAAAATGAAATAAAAACATAGGGTCACCGGCCTTGTTTTGATTTTATTCACCATTATATAACATGTACTTTTTCATTAAAACTGAAAAATCTCTAATTGCATAAAAATGATTAATAACCTATGAAATTGGCAACATATTGATATTATATAAGCTAATATATATCATATACCATTTAATTAAACCACAAACTACCAAAAAAATGGAGAACACAAGTTAAATTTTAAGAAATTTAATTTTTATAATTTTTATGTCACCCAAAAAAACGTCAATTTTTTACTATTTTAACCACAAAAATGGAATTTAAAAAAGTTCTATCTAATAACTTTTTGCGAAACTGCTCAAATATGTTCATCTACGTATTGTTATCATAAAACAAAAATAAAAAAGGGGGGTCACCGCACTTTTAACAGAGATTTTTTTGTTTAACTATCCCTACCGTCTATGTCAAATTTCCTAAAATACAGCAATTAGGCGAAACCCAAGTACCGGTACACAGACTGTTATGCATAAACATTATAGATTGTTTACAATCTTAATTGGGATCACAACGGCTTACTAAAACACAGCACTAATACAATATTTAATCACAAACATAAGACCATACAGTATCAAACTCGACCTTAATCCTCCATAACAGGGACTTGTTGACAGATTTCGGCATGTTTTGAAGTTTGTGATTAAATGCTTTAAATTGATTAATGTAAACAACAGGACTAAAGAGCTCCAGGAAAAAAACAAGAGTGAAATAAAAGAAAGAAAAAAAGAATAAAAAAAGTTAACCGCACCTGGGATCGAACCACTGAGTACCTATTATGAACCTACTCGGTCATTAACTTGTGATGATTCTGATAACAAAACTATTGGGTCGTGATAATAGCATCGGTGTTGCCATAAATATATCCTCGGTTAAATAAACTGCCGCAACACCCCTTAAACACTCGTCCGAACGTATTTCTGTGTAAATCCTACGTACCAGAATTCCAAACTGCTGTTTATTGGACTAAAACTCTAACAATCTTGACTTATCCATACATATGCATAGCCATAACGAAATAACATTGTTTTGACTTTTGCAGCCCAACAGTTTCTTCCAGATTCATCTAACGCTTTTAACATTTTATAACAGAGTGTAGAGTATCTATGATTAGGCATAATAAGAAATTTACACCAATATTTTATTAAATTGACATAGTAGGTAACACAAATTGGGAGACGCCCGAATTCCCCATGAACAAGACACCTCCAGGATAATTTTGGCGTAAACATTCATCCCATGTATTAATGAATAGAGGTAGTATTTATTCGCGTGCCACGGAAGTCCCAATGTTCGTAATTCCTTAAAGGTCCACCGTTTCTAAATACAATTATTTCTGTTTTAAGAGATTAATTTCCATTTCTGTTAAGGCAGAAAATTCGTCGATACCATTTAATTGCTGTTGTCATTTAATTGCTGTTGTTATTTAATTGCTGTTGTAATTTAATTGCTGTTGTAATTTAATTGCTGTTGTAATTTAATTGCTGTTTCGGCACAACTATCTACATCACCGGCGAACATTAGACTTATAATGTCGTGAATTTCATTAGTTATGAATATTCCAGAACCACACTTTTAACGTAACATCGAAGATAATTGATCGATAAATAGTGAAAAAATCGTCGGGCTTGTTTTTTCACCTTGCCTGGTTCCAATATTACATTTAAAAAAACTCTGTTATGTTTACTTGTGAAAATACAGTCTGTCGTTTGTGTTGGGTTTTAGTATTTTGGACTTTAATACATGAATAGAGTGATTTATACATATTTAGTAAAACATGTAAAAAAATCATCTATTCTTTTTTTGTAGGGATTGGAATAGTACATAGTGATTGATTTTATCAAAGGCTTTACGGAAATCAATGTATTAACAGTAAAATCTACCTCCCTTTTTGACAGATATTTTTGTGCTATAGTTTGTAGCCAGAAAATATTATCGATTGCTGTTTATTGGACGATACATAACGATAAATAAATGCAGATATTTCTTGCCTTCTATAATCCTAATTTCCATGCATTCCAGCTTTTATTTTCTGACACGGTTTACGTGTTATTTTTTTATTTATTTTTTATTAAAAATGTACTGCACAAAATTCCATGTGTTAAAACTGTCTGATAATTTCACAGAGCAATATTGTTCACGTAAATAACTAGTTATGCTACAACGTATGTTACTTCTAGATCCCTGGTTAAACAAGCAATCAAATATAAATGATTGACTTTGTTCGCGGTAGTTATAACTATTTTGTCTATCCTACATTAGTTTTTCATCATATAAGCGTTTTAGTATTGTCCACACAATATATGGTCTTTTTATATTATATTATATGCCAAAATTAGCTCTGAATAGTATTTCAACAATGATAGTATTTTTATATGTGTAATATCGAGCGGCTGACAAAGTCGCCAATGGACCTGAGTTGTATTATTCTTATATTATTCTTATTGCTTCATCTCCAGTATATATAGCCTTGTTTTGAAACATTTTTCCAAAATCAATTTGTGAGTTAAGATTGAAGTTTATTCTATTTTAAATTCATATACACAATACAGTTCCAGTGTTCTGTCATAACGAATAACCTTTACTGCATAGATGATCCCATTCCGGATCAATTCGCCGGATCCAACAACCGCTCAAGAATCTGTTGTGTTATCAACTTTCATGTACATTTACAACTGCGTTACAAAACTGCCATAGGTTTAATTTATTTTTACATACTGATTACGTGAATTTCAAAAATGATAAACGACTAATTGCATATGATTCATATTATCAATCGATGTTAATACATATTATCTTTTTTAAGCGACAAAACCTTAGTTTTTTTGGATGATGGGTCTCTGTCTCCCGATACCGTTAGCTATGGAACGTGTCCAAGAGAATGTCCCGCAACTTGCACAGGCTCGAAGGAATGCGACGTTTGCAGTTTGGATAATCCCACTGGGCATCTAGAAATGAGTGGTAAGTATTATACTATTTATCTCAATTGTATTGAAAAGAACTTTTAACAAGTAAATCAAGATATGAAATTTGAGTAAAATAAACCGTATCCCAACTTCATTTCGAGCATATAAACGTTTAGTGAAAGAAACCATAATCTGTATACAATTTTCATATAGTCGTGTAATGTCGAACATTCCGTTATATGGTTTAGATACACTTCGTAGTTGTGTACGTATCAAATCAGCTATGATCAATATAAGGCTTCAAGCGATTAAGTGTTCTGCTTTTTGATAACATTTAAGACATTAAAAGTCAACGAATAGCAATCTAACTTTAAAGTGAAAACGGCTGTTTTCGTTTGAAATAAAAATTCAGATTGAAAAAACAAGTATTCACTTATTGAAATTACTAACATGTGCATTACATTTAACTTAAATCCTATATAGACATTATATTGACTTAAAATCACATATTGTTGCGAATATTCTTTATAACTGTTATGAAAAAGAAAGTTGTATGCTCGCCACCTTCATAACACATTTATATTCATATTAATTGCATCATGTTACTGATATTGATCGTATTTATAGACAAAACATAACATAGTTTCTTTGGTAAGCAGTCAATATAAAAATGTTTTCCCTTAACAAACTTTTGAATAAGTGTGTTTTCTGTAAACAAAAAAAAAGTGTCTACATGCCAAAAAAATAATGTTATAACATTATAGTATTGGTAAAAGTTGATGTATTAAACAGAGAAACACTCACTTGAATAAAAAAAAACAACAAATAAGTGTCAACAATATTCCGCCATTTCTTCTTCATGGGCATCTAATTCTCAATTAAAGCAAACTGATGGATCGTTTACAATCATCCCGTTGTAGTTATTGACAAGAGAAAGGAAGAAACATGTCCTCTTCTACTCGTCAAATATTATTCTCAGGTTAATTATTTTTGCTATATAACACATGTGTAGCTAGTATCCGTATACAGTCATACGATGGGAATTTATTTCAGACAAAACCATCTACAAAAAGGAGTGTTCGGATACTAAATGTGAACCTTGCAATGCGCCATGTGCAAACGACGGCTCCATCTCCTATACAGTATCCTGTCACGCAACAGACGCCACGGGGTCTCTGCCGGGTTTTAGCAGCGAAACTGCCAGCGGTTCGTACGCCCTCGAGTTTATTGCGGACGCCGATGTGACGTTAACGTTCGATTCACAATNTTTGAAAGAGCACGTGAGACATATACGCGGACGGACGGACGATTACATCATTACTAACGAATGTCTTTAAATAATAAGTTAGTTGAACATATTCATTTGTTAAGAATATAATACATAACATTCATGTGCATATAACAAATTATATAACTTCATGGATTAAAAGACAAGCATGTACGCTTATGTGACTTCTGTTCCATGCTGGAGTTTACTAGAGGAAAATGCAATTTGAATCGTGTATTTAAGGATGCTATTGTCATTTTGTTCTTATACGGTTTTATTATGTTTATACATTACATAATAAGATTAGTTATAAATAATAACTAGTTTTAATTCTAAACTGTGAACATCTTTTATTTTATTTGATGACTTCGACTGCACGTTACTTGTCATGCATTCGATAAAAAGACAATGCGTGTTCCGATTTATGATCATATTATAAACGCTTGCTTTTAGCTTCAGGAGCGATACAAATATCTGAAAGCGTGACGTCATCGGGCTCGACCACCGCGAGTATATGTGTCGAGAACCGTCGCAGATGGAGCAAGTGTGAAACCATGTATATAACTTTATGTAAGTACCTTGCTTATTCGAACGTATTTCATTAAACGTTATTTCATTACTTCCTTAATTTCATCATGGCTATGTATTGTGCCTTATCTCATTGTTACTATAAACGCTGTCGTTTAATCAAAATTGAAGATGCTTTTAGTAAATTTTGAAGGATGTACAATTATTGCAACTTCTAAAAGCATATTTTAGACTCTTGATTTGATTGCATATACTAACACGGAATACCAATATGAATACATGTTTATAATGAACTACTAAATTAACTTTTAAATGCTCAAACGTAGCGAACAGGGTTTCTGCTAATTTGTGTTATGCGAAGTCAAAGTAATAATTGTAAACGTTGTGATTTGTATTATGACATTATCCAATTTGAATGAAGATATGACATTTCAAGGGTACGCTGTTTTGAGACAATATACAAGGCAAACTACATTCCATTGCCTGTATATTCCATCTCTCTGTCATGAATACATAATACTTATTAATGCATGTTGTTGTTTGTTTTCAGTCATATTGAAGGCACCATAGTTAGTTGTAAAATGTTTAAAACATATCAAAATGTAAAGTACAACAAAGCACAATGTGTGAGCATTCGAAACTATAACAAATCTACTTTGTAGCAGTAGTTCTTAGTGTTCTGTATGGAATTAAAGCATGTCTATAAAATTGTGTTGTATGCTATTCGGCAAACTGGACATCTTTTACACGAATACAATACACGAAGCGAACCATGCAGACATAATTTTAATTTAATTGCAATTTAAGATAACGCCATTATGTGAAATTACATATCCGTATTATTTCTTGGGAATTTGATAAATCTTGTCAGAAAGAACGAACATTAATATATTAATTGAAACGTTTGTACCATCCTGGTTACACGGGACAGGTCATTTGTTCATGCCCTTTAACCATTGTCATGGATTTTGTAACAAGCAGGACATTTACTTATTTTCGTGAATTTTCTACTAACTTAAAGCGAACTTTATTCTGCCATGATTAGAAATAAAAATATTTATGATACTTTGTACACGAGCATTAGCAAATATGTTCTTATAAGCGCCAACATTGTATGATACGATAGTCTAACACATTGAAAAGGATGAATAATAAATAAATAGTTTTATTATTTGTGGTTCAGATGACAGCTACATGACCAACTCTCCCTCAATAACTTCACTGCACGAAAACACGGACATCGAGAAGTTGTTATGGACCGTAACCGGCATGTGTGACATCACATATGCCTGTGACTCCTTCATCTGCTCATCGCTTGTGGACTGCGATTCCTGCTCCGTAAACCATGGTCTATTTGATACAAACAGTAAGAGGCATTGTAGTTTACTTCCAAATTGTGTAACTTATATAAGCCTGGCGCTAGTCTAAGTTTGAGACTTTGTGTTTCGAAACGTAGAAATATAAACATTAACATATATAACAATCAATATGAGTAAGAAAGTAGGTTTCATGCTTTTTTTTGCTAGTCTCGCAAACAGGGTTCATGTGGATCTTCTAACTTAACTGGTTAAATATCCTTTCATTTTTACATATGTGAGACGCATTTTTTTTTTTATGAACTGAAATAACGCACATTCGAAGTGAAGCAATCGTCTTATGGCGTCTTTTTTTTGTTGCAAACCGTGT
Source organism: Dreissena rostriformis (assembly GCA_007657795.1). NCBI lineage: Eukaryota > Metazoa > Mollusca > Bivalvia > Myida > Dreissenidae > Dreissena > Dreissena rostriformis. The sequence continues at coordinate 3,693 of VMBQ01013737.1, read as the reverse complement.
ATTACCAATACAATCACTGTTGAAGTTGAATATTAGTGGGCGTAACTCCATATCAGCCACTCATTTACATGTATGTGCTGCAATCCCAAAGAATCTTAAATGGCGACTAATGTAAGCATTTCACACACACGAGTTTTCTCGGTTTGACTCAGACCGTTAATTGCAACAGTATAAATATATAATGGAAATAATGAGCAACTAACGTAAAAAGATAACATTCTAATCTTAACAAGGCTCTAGATAAGAAGTAAGCTATGAACTCGCGTGGACCAGTGGACATCGCCAACTATTTTTCTTTTTCGCGGCAAAAACCAAAACTTGGAAAGAAATGCGTAAATGCGTCACGAAACCTCTCTCTTTCTTACAGATCTGTTGATCAACAAGAGGGCATGCTTAAACGGTCTCTGTGTCTCATGTGACATCCAAAGTTACTGCGCTAATGCCGGGGAGTCCTACAGCTACACAATAAGCTGTGTGAAGTCCAGCGATAGATTAACAACTGGAACCGCGTCTCAAACGGCCAGTCTTTCGTTCTATGCAGATGACGACCCGCCTTTCAGTTTTGATTACATCCGTAAGACATGTTTTACATTAATTCTTCTCTAATAAATTCTATCTTTAAAATCAAAATACGCCCACAGTGTAATTTCGCATTTGTCTTGTTCTACTAACCTCGCTCATTAGTGTCGATCTTTATGACAAACAGACAAAATATTAATAATGCCTTCTTTGCCTTAAATACGTCCTACCTCAGTATGACGATTTTGTATTGAAATTATTTCAATGAATATTACCCTTAAATTTGAATGTATTTATCAAATACATATGTACATTTGTTTTTAATGTAATCAATATGAATATCAACAGTTTGCACACAAGTAACATCATGCTCGTTATTTATTTATAAAATACTCGCATACAAAGATAAAATGAAACCTTTTCAAAATATAACAGTAAGTCACCTTTAAAACTCCGCAACCGGTGGCATAACAAATCAACTGAAAAAACAATGTTAAACCAACTTAACCCACCCACGACATGTTTAAATATATTTAACGTTGAAATCACCAGTTGGAGACAGCATTCAGATCGGACAGAGCATCCAGGGAACAGGGCAGATTGTCAACCGGATTACTTCCAATCCTCAGGGGGAACCGGATGACTCAGACACCATCACCTTCTATATCACTGGAAGCAGTCCATCATGGCTTGCAGTAGATCCAAGTAAGGAGGAAAAACGTTTAGTTTTTTTCATTTGACATGATAAACAAGGTAGGTTTGAAGTGGTTGATTTTTTTTTCTTTTCTTTCAATTTATTACTTTTGCGACTTAATTATTTTGAACCGCTTAATCCAAAACGCAATTAATCAGTTTTAAATTCAATAAACATATAATAATACCAAATAAAACAAAGATATCGGAATATAGTTTCGTTCGTTCTCACGAACAGTTAGTCTGTAATAATGAGCATTTTATTAAGTTAATCGACTACAGTCTTAGACATTGTTTTGAACAGGTTACTATTAGATCAATCCACACATTTTCAAGAAGTAAACGTTTCAATCAATGCTCACATATGTTCAATAAAGTTTTCCTGAAGCTGATTACTCGGTCTTAATGACCAGAATGGCTTTTTTTCAAAATGCGCTGGTGAAGGCTATGTCAAATCAAATGTCTAACCGTTCTGTAAGTTATATCGCCAATTTCCAAACGGCGTATTGGCGTCGACTATATTACTATTTGAATTTTTGTGTGGTGGGTCGATTACATTCTTACTTTATTACCAGTCCTGAGTATGCTTGATTTTGATTTAAATAATTCATCATAATCGTTTGAGTTATATTGGTTATGCGTTTAATTGATTACACCTTTAAATATGGGATGCAAATTACTTTCAACGTTTGTATTGACACATTTCCTTCTCATATAGTTCTGCCTCTTACGGAGGATGTAATTTGTATTACTCTTCCCGTTAAATCGAGTGGTGTAATAACCATGCATCGAAACAACTAAATAGGGTTTCATCTTCAGATAAAAACTTTTTTTTTCCACTCTGACAATATTTTACACATGTTTTTCAATTGAATGAGTGTGCTGAAAATAAGCATTGTTGTAAGCGTATCCTTTACAATGATATGTGTCTCATTGTATAAAATGATCGGCGAGAGTAAATGATTGAATACATGTATATTTTTACAGACAATGGTGACATAAAAGTCGTGTCCTCCCTTGCCGCCGAAACTGGATCATCGTACACGGTCAGGTTCTGTGCAGAGAATCGTCGTCGTAAGAAAACGTGCAAGGACCTCTCCATACAAATATGTGTGTATTTTATATAAAATGTGATATTTAAACGTGATATTTTATATTTGATGAATATGTGTAAGGAACCGTCGCAATGAGCGCGCGTGTAGAACCATGTCTATAACTTTATGTAAGTAACTTGCATATTTGAACGTATTTAAACGTTACTTCAATTTTCCTTAATTTCATCATGGCTTTACATTGTGCCTTATCTCATGGTAACTATAAACGCTGTCGTTTAAGCAAAATTGACGACGCTTTAAGTAAATTTTGAAGGATGTACCATTTATGCATCTTCTAAAAACCATATTTTAGACTCTATATGATTGTGTTTTGTAACACGTATATACATGACACCCTATTTTCATGAGTGTTCTATTAAATGAAAATGAACTTTATACTGACATGATAAGGAATAAATATTGTATTACACTTTGTAAACGAAAATAAGCAAATGTATTCTTATAAGCGGCAATATTTTACAATAACAAATGAAAAAGATGATTGAATAATAAATAAATAGTTTTATTATTTATGTTTCAGATTACAGCTACGTGACCAACTCTCCCTCCATAACTTCACTGCACGAGAACACGGACATCGAGAAGTTGTTATGGACCGTAACCGGCAAGTGTGACATCACATATGACTGTAACTCCTTCATCTGCTCCTCGCTTGTGGACTGCGATTCCTGCTCCGTGAACAATGGTCTATTTTATACAAGCAGTAAGAACCATTATGATTTACTTCCAAATTTTGTAAATTATTTAAGCCTGACGTTAGTCTAAGTTTGAGACTATGTGTTTCGAAACGTAAAAATATAAACATTAACATATAAAACAATCAATATGAGTAAGAAAGTAGGTTTCATGCTTTGTTTTGCTAGTCTAGCAAACATGGTTCATGTGGATCAACTAACTTTACTTGTTAAATATCCTTTCATTTTTACATATGTGAGACGCATTTCTTTTTTATGATCTGAAATAACGCACATTCGAAGTGAAGCAATCGTCTTATGGCGTGTTTTTTGTTGCAAACCGTGTGTTACAAAAAAAAAGTGTTGAAGTTAAATATTAGTGGGCGTAACTCCATATCAGCCACTTATTTACATGTATGTGCTGCAATCCTAAGGAATCTCAAATGGCGACTAATGTAAGCATTTCACACACACGAGTTTTGTCGGTTTTACTCAGATCTTTAAGTGCAACAGTATAAAAATATAATGGAAATAATGAGCAATTAACGAAAAATGATAACATTCTAATCTTAACAAGGAAGGGAGCGATGAACTCGCGTAAACAAGTGGACATCGCCAACTATTTTTCTTTTTCGCGGCAAAAACAAAACTTGGAAAGAAATGCGTAAATGCGTCACGAAACCTCTCTCTTT
>VMBQ01013735.1:0-16091 GCA_007657795.1 Dreissena rostriformis | reverse complement strand
TAATTTTAATTAATATGGCATAAATCATAGTAATTGAACTGATATTTTGAATTGATGAAAATGACATAAACAATAATTGGTAAAACTGTTTCCCAATGTTGTTAAACATTCCAGCCAGTAGAGCGATTCAGGCCCTCATGGGCCTCTTTTTAATTTATCAGCGTAACTTCATTTTCTTGACCTTGCTTTTGATGCAAAGAGTCCATAAGAGAACACACATAAAATAGCCAGTTACACTTCTTTCTGTTCAGAAATTGACCACATTAACTGAAATTATTAATCTGATTTAAACAGTTCAAAATAATTAGGTAATATCGATATTGTTAAACTATAGTATTGATCAAACACATATAATCATACTGTCTGTATTCAGATGAGTTTATGATGAATTTTAGATATATAGAGCGATACCAAAGCCACTGAAATGTCAACAGCACAAATAAATATGTTGTTCAACGAGTTGTTACTATATAACTGAAGGAATGAACACAAAGTAATATTGCTCAATGCCTGACAATGTCCATATAGAAAGTCTTTCCCACAATATTAAAATGGGTCCCAATGACAAGCAATTATTCAGATATCAATGCTTAACCGCAGCTGTAAGTGAACTAACTAATGGTTTTAAGAAGGCAATAATCACACTGAAATCAACACAATAGTCTTTGGGCAAGTTTATTTCACACAACCCCGTTCCCTATGAACATAGTCATGCCATTATGCAACATGCACACACAACATAGTGAATTCACAGTCAACATACAGACATTATCCCAAAACCAATCAAAATCAGTAACAATCTCATAACCTCATAACCATCTCTTCTGTATGACATTGCAAAAGATATAATGTTTAAAAAACTTGCAGTCTTATCATAAGAATATCAAATGACATTTTCTCAATGAAATATTTACATTGATTCTTATGTAATACAAACTGTGCCAATGTTACAACTGTAATGCCTTTCAATCAGATCTATTTAAACAAAAACATCATGAATAGCTGACTGACTGCACAGAAACAATATGCCGTCGTATTTTGACCTACAACATTGGATATGAAAACAACTATTGTTGCAATGAAACAAACAGGTTTTGCAAATGTAATTTGTATTTTCTTAAAATATGCAACCTAGCACACATCCAAGAATTGTAATTGAACAATCCACAACACACTGTCAAAGCAGGTTTTTGTTGCTTAAAATATGACATCAGCTATAAAGGCACATGTTGTTTACTTATGGTCATAGGCTTTTTGCTGATTTTCCAATAAAACTTGAAACATGTTCTCCATCAGTTACTTGGCCTGAAACTATTTATTTCAATATACTATAACCAGTCTTAAAAAGTCCACGATTTGTGTCGCACATTTCACCTGGTACTTTTCATATCAATGCACATTGTGTGCCTTTATCCACAAGATAAAGGTCACATTATCAAGGTCACGGCACGTCCTTCCCGTTCACTTGGCCCTCTTCTGCTGCCTACTGCGGTAGATGTCATTGACTGGTGGTGCGGGGCCCATACCCGAGTCTTCCTCGTCACTTCCCTCATTCTCTGTGATTCTACGTTTGCGACCAGACGCGTACTCTAGAGAGATCAGGGTACCGGCATCGTACTTGATGGGTCCGTCAAAGCCGTTCTCTATAAGGGGTGCTGGGAAAACACAGGGTTTAAAGTCTTAAGTTTTATAGTTATCGTTCAATTATGTTCACCTATAATGCAGTCATTGAAATGAGCAATTTTACTTAGCAAGCCAGACTTCTTGAATTATTGCTTGATAGTGAGAATTTTTTCTGAGCAAGTCCAGTTTAGAGTTGACCACAGCAGGGTTTACATGCTAGTGTTAATTCAAATTTATTACCATGGTGACATTATTTAGCTATAAGTGAGATTGTAAGATTGAGTGCAAAAGCGGAGCACGAAAATTATCTTTCTAAAAAATTACCAGATATTTTTCATGTGTATTTTACGCAGACATGCATCATATCTAGTCCTGTTAATTTCCAGCGACTAATGTTAAACTTAAACGAATGTGTACATTAATAACAACATACTATTTTTCAGAAGTGGAAAATTAATCAACAGAAACTTACCATCTGGGATTTCCAGCTGCTTAAAGTGCTCCAAGAACATATCCATCTTCACAAATGGTCCCTGCAATGGAGAAGTACCCAAATGAAATATTTGCAACAACAGTCGAGTCAGTTATTAAACATGTTAAGATTTTCACAAATGATGGTGAATTTCAACACAATCTGGTATTCATATCATTTTCTCTTCTTTATTCAATGTGAAACAGTATTGATAAAATCATAAGGCAACTATAAAAAGAGAGACTTATTTCATGTGCGTTGTACNACAATGTGAATCTAAATTTAGTTTTAGTGCAGATTCGTTCATACGACACAAAGACACAATTTTGTTTCCTTACAAATACGAGTAAAAGTGTCGGCATCGGCTTTAACCAGCGCTAACTTGTCTTTGCTGCATTTTATGAAATTCGTCTTCAAAGTATAATTTTTATTGCCTATTTTGAGTCATCGTAACATAATTTAATCAATATATTAAAATTTAACACATGTAAAAATCGTACAGTCCCGCTTTAAATTTCATTACATCTAAATTGGGACCTGTTATGTCTGTTATGTATTGGTTTGAAGTAATGTTGACCTACAAGCCAAATTGTTGATCAAGAACTAATAACAATTCTCAAGATTCTATTTTAAGTATATATATATTATGATAAAGGATGTATTTCCAATTTCCCAAATTAGTTTATTTATACAACAACAAAAACCACAACAACACAATAATGTACGATGAGCAAAATTCTGTTATTATTTGTATATTATTATGTCCATTTATATATTACAATGTACAATAATGTACATTACGTTACAGTGTAAAGTGTTTCCCAGATAAACCTGTGCACATGTAAAGCATGAAGGACACTTTTAGCCTTTAGAGAGTGGATTTTCGTTAAGCAGAGAATTCCTTTAAACGAAAAATTCCAAGTAAGCGGAGAGTGTTGTCTCTAATAAGCCTGTGCAGACTACACAGGCTTATCTGGGACAACACTTTAAACACATGCATTAAGCCAAGTTGTCCCATATGGCGGCTCCATGTAGACCTGGCTATACTCACATGAAAGCACTCAGGAGGAGGCATCATGGCCATCAGTGAGGCGGCTGCGTCCGGCGGAGGGAACACTCCACCAGGAACTATGTGGGCGTCCTTCGCTGCAACATGCAACAACACAACATAGTTCAAGGAGTACTGATATCAGGGCCAAAAAACCTTCTTCGCAAGGGGCCTCTTTTTCTTCCCCTGAACCAAAAAGGCCCTTTCCCCTACATAAATTTCTTTAAAATCATGCATTTTTCTCTAAATTTCCAATCTACCTCAGTATTTTACATTCCCCAAAGCCAGAAAATTGTGTCTTGTTTTCCCCGAAAAAAAGGCTGTGGCCCTTTCCCCAAAGTTGGTGTTTTGGCCCTGAATATAGGGAATATTATGGGAGTGTTGGATATAGATCAAGTTTTTCATGAGAGGCTAAGAACCATGGTAGCGGGAGGCTTGCCGAGCGCTACCATGGTTCGAGCCGAGCACGATAAACTTGATCTTTATCCAAAACTCACATAATATTCTTTTATCCTCTTATTTCTTCCATTTTTACATTAATAATGTTCAAATATCGCATTTTTAGACGATTTTGTTCTTCCGCAGTTGACAAACGCAGATTCTCCAATTTTTGGAAAACCCCACAAATGATCCAAAAAAAGCACGCTACAGGTTTATTTAACAAGATGGGATAGAGGCTAGTTTATTCCATGGGGTGTTATACAGTCAATGCACGTCTGATAATTGGATAAAAGTATTTCCTTTCAGCTTTAGTTGTCTTTTTCGCTGTTTTCAACAATATTTCAGTCATATCACGTGGGTCAGTTCACCAACTAACACTTTTCCTCAGCAAAAAGGTTTTTGTCAAACTTGTACAAAATAGTCATCTCCAAGTGCTACAGTGCATATTTTTTGGTTTCACGATTCTGTGATTTTTTTTAACAGTTATTGCCCTTTGTTTTTAATTTCATATTAAAGCTTTTGTGCACAACTCCGCCTACAATTTGCACATAATTTTTGTAAAACTTTACAGGATAATTATCATAAAGTGCTACAGCTCATTTAGTCAAGGTTTCATTATTGCGTTATCTTATAAGGAGATATTGTCCTTTCTTTAAAATTACAGAATTCCAGGGACGTGTGATTGAAGTCTCTCTCTTTCTTATTTGTTACATATTCAATCATAAATTTTAACACCACCATTTCAAAAAATATTCATCCATGGCCGTGGCTAATCACTTACGGACAAGTATCTTAGGTTTGAAAGGCAGCCACTGGTTGAGATCAGGCTTGGGGTACTCGGGCCGTTTCTTGCTCTCCTCCTCCTCCATCACAATCTTGGCCACCTTGCTGGATGGCATCTGGACAACCTGCCTCCTGATCAGGTCCTGTCAACACAGAGGGTCGCAGTGGCATAATGGATGCAGCTTCTGTTTAGGGACTAAATGCAGTTGCGTAAAGTGTTTTCCCAAATTAGCCGGTGCAGTCCGCACAGGCTTATCAGAGATGACACTTTTCGTCTAAACTGGATTTTTGCTTAGAAGAGACCTCCTTTGAACAAAGCGGAAAGAATTGTCCCTGATTAGCCTGTGCAGACTGCACAGGCTAATCAGGAACAACACTTTATGCATATGCAGGGATACTGGGTCTGTTTAGGGACTGGGAGGTCTTGGGTCTGGTCCCCACTCTTCCCCACTCTGAGAGCATTCTTAAGATCTGCCGCACAGAACCTGGTAATACATGTACCCTGGAAACTGACTCCAGAGCATCTCAATAAGCCAAAGATTTGCAATGCAATCAAATTAATATTAATAGGTTTGACTAATATAAATCAGCTGCACTCTGAGAAAACAGGGCTATATGCATGAGCAAAGTGTCTTCCTAGTAATAACTTCAAAACAAATATCATATATAATAGAGAATCAGTACTCAGCCTCACATGGTATCCAAGAGCCTTGAGCTCTGACTGGCTACACGGGAACAGGTCAGCATACTTGTAGCGGTCTATCAACAGAGCCGTCTCCTTGCCACCAAAATCCTGGATCTGAAACCACACAATCTCAACAGTGAGTGCGATAAGATATATTGGTGGGTTCATAATATGCTAGTATTTAGGTGAATTTGTATCACCTAAGAGTGAGCATAAACTCCAGGTAATACTACTTGCTGACAATATTTGTATATAGTAGTAAAAAGGGCACAACACTTGGGTACTAAAATGGCGTCAGGTATAAACCAAGCATTGAATTCAAGGACATTTCCTTACAGCTGAACATGAATATATGAAAAGTACTTAATTAAGTGCTTTCATCAAAACCATCGAAAGCCATGACAACCTGAGCAAGCAAGATAGGGCGAGTATCGGTTCCTAGACTCATTCTAATTTTGTATTGAAAAAATATCATAAAATCGTCGAGAAAAAGTAGGAATGGTAGACTGCCCAGGTAGAAGCTTGGTTACCTTCTCTATGGCCTGTGAACGGCGCTTCTCCACCTTGATAATACTGGCCAGGTCACCCACTTCTGACTCAAAAGCCAGGAACCGACTCCAGATATCTCTGAAAATGGGAACAAGATGCAAAGTGTACAGGAATACAAGGTTACAAACAACTGTTAGCAAGGAACCATGTCCAGATATCTCTGAAAACAGGAGCAGGACACTACAATGTATGTGTACAGGGATAAAAGGCGTCAAACAACTAACAGTCAGCCACCGTATCAGGATATCTCTGAAAATGGGAACCAAAACAACTGTGTACAAATGCAGGGCCACAAACAAGTAACAGTCAGGAACTGTATCTGGTTATCTCTGACAGGGGGGAATAGATAAAATCGTACAGGAAAATACATAAAGGATCTGGCATGAGTTGTCATTTCATACCATATTTTATTAAACGAGTTCAGGAATTTCCTAANTGTGAACAATACTCCAAGAACAAAGGTTTGCCTCACTATAACAGTATGCAAGATTCCATATGCGTCTGTGAACAATACTCCAAGAACAAAGGTTTGCCTCACTATAACAGTATGCAAGATTCCATATGCGTCTGTGAACAATACTCCAAGAACAAAGGTTTGCCTCACTATAACAGTATGCAAGATTCCATATGCGTCTGTGAACAATACTCCAAGAACAAAGGTTTGCCTCACTATAACAGTATGCAAGATTCCATATGCGTCTGTGAACAATACTCCAAGAACAAAGGTTTGCCTCACTATAACAGTATGCAAGATTCCATATGCGTCTGTGAACAATACTCCAAGAACAAAGGTTTGCCTCACTATAACAGTATGCAAGATTCCATATGCGTCTGTGAACAATACTCCAAGAACAAAGGTTTGCCTCACTATAACAGTATGCAAGATTCCATATGCGTCTGTGAACAATACTCCAAGAACAAAGGTTTGCCTCACTATAACAGTATGCAAGATTCCATATGCGTCTGTGAACAATACTCCAAGAACAAAGGTTTGCCTCACTATAACAGTATGCAAGATTCCATATGCGTCTGTGAACAATACTCCAAGAACAAAGGTTTGCCTCACTATAACAGTATGCAAGATTCCATATGCGTCTGTGAACAATACTCCAAGAACAAAGGTTTGCCTCACTATAACAGTATGCAAGATTCCATATGCGTCTGTGAACAATACTCCAAGAACAAAGGTTTGCCTCACTATAACAGTATGCAAGATTCCATATGCGTCTGTGAACAATACTCCAAGAACAAAGGTTTGCCTCACTATAACAGTATGCAAGATTCCATATGCGTCTGTGAACAATACTCCAAGAACAAAGGTTTGCCTCACTATAACAGTATGCAAGATTCCATATGCGTCTGTGAACAATACTCCAAGAACAAAGGTTTGCCTCACTATAACAGTATGCAAGATTCCATATGCGTCTGTGAACAATACTCCAAGAACAAAGGTTTGCCTCACTATAACAGTATGCAAGATTCCATATGCGTCTGTGAACAATACTCCAAGAACAAAGGTTTGCCTCACTATAACAGTATGCAAGATTCCATATGCGTCTGTGAACAATACTCCAAGAACAAAGGTTTGCCTCACTATAACAGTATGCAAGATTCCATATGCGTCTGTGAACAATACTCCAAGAACAAAGGTTTGCCTCACTATAACAGTATGCAAGATTCCATATGCGTCTGTGAACAATACTCCAAGAACAAAGGTTTGCCTCACTATAACAGTATGCAAGATTCCATATGCGTCTGTGAACAATACTCCAAGAACAAAGGTTTGCCTCACTATAACAGTATGCAAGATTCCATATGCGTCTGTGAACAATACTCCAAGAACAAAGGTTTGCCTCACTATAACAGTATGCAAGATTCCATATGCGTCTGTGAACAATACTCCAAGAACAAAGGTTTGCCTCACTATAACAGTATGCAAGATTCCATATGCGTCTGTGAACAATACTCCAAGAACAAAGGTTTGCCTCACTATAACAGTATGCAAGATTCCATATGCGTCTGTGAACAATACTCCAAGAACAAAGGTTTGCCTCACTATAACAGTATGCAAGATTCCATATGCGTCTGTGAACAATACTCCAAGAACAAAGGTTTGCCTCACTATAACAGTATGCAAGATTCCATATGCGTCTGTGAACAATACTCCAAGAACAAAGGTTTGCCTCACTATAACAGTATGCAAGATTCCATATGCGTCTGTGAACAATACTCCAAGAACAAAGGTTTGCCTCACTATAACAGTATGCAAGATTCCATATGCGTCTGTGAACAATACTCCAAGAACAAAGGTTTGCCTCACTATAACAGTATGCAAGATTCCATATGCGTCTGTGAACAATACTCCAAGAACAAAGGTTTGCCTCACTATAACAGTATGCAAGATTCCATATGCGTCTGTGAACAATACTCCAAGAACAAAGGTTTGCCTCACTATAACAGTATGCAAGATTCCATATGCGTCTGTGAACAATACTCCAAGAACAAAGGTTTGCCTCACTATAACAGTATGCAAGATTCCATATGCGTCTGTGAACAATACTCCAAGAACAAAGGTTTGCCTCACTATAACAGTATGCAAGATTCCATATGCGTCTGTGAACAATACTCCAAGAACAAAGGTTTGCCTCACTATAACAGTATGCAAGATTCCATATGCGTCTGTGAACAATACTCCAAGAACAAAGGTTTGCCTCACTATAACAGTATGCAAGATTCCATATGCGTCTGTGAACAATACTCCAAGAACAAAGGTTTGCCTCACTATAACAGTATGCAAGATTCCATATGCGTCTGTGAACAATACTCCAAGAACAAAGGTTTGCCTCACTATAACAGTATGCAAGATTCCATATGCGTCTGTGAACAATACTCCAAGAACAAAGGTTTGCCTCACTATAACAGTATGCAAGATTCCATATGCGTCTGTGAACAATACTCCAAGAACAAAGGTTTGCCTCACTATAACAGTATGCAAGATTCCATATGCGTCTGTGAACAATACTCCAAGAACAAAGGTTTGCCTCACTATAACAGTATGCAAGATTCCATATGCGTCTGTGAACAATACTCCAAGAACAAAGGTTTGCCTCACTATAACAGTATGCAAGATTCCATATGCGTCTGTGAACAATACTCCAAGAACAAAGGTTTGCCTCACTATAACAGTATGCAAGATTCCATATGCGTCTGTGAACAATACTCCAAGAACAAAGGTTTGCCTCACTATAACAGTATGCAAGATTCCATATGCGTCTGTGAACAATACTCCAAGAACAAAGGTTTGCCTCACTATAACAGTATGCAAGATTCCATATGCGTCTGTGAACAATACTCCAAGAACAAAGGTTTGCCTCACTATAACAGTATGCAAGATTCCATATGCGTCTGTGAACAATACTCCAAGAACAAAGGTTTGCCTCACTATAACAGTATGCAAGATTCCATATGCGTCTGTGAACAATACTCCAAGAACAAAGGTTTGCCTCACTATAACAGTATGCAAGATTCCATATGCGTCTGTGAACAATACTCCAAGAACAAAGGTTTGCCTCACTATAACAGTATGCAAGATTCCATATGCGTCTGTGAACAATACTCCAAGAACAAAGGTTTGCCTCACTATAACAGTATGCAAGATTCCATATGCGTCTGTGAACAATACTCCAAGAACAAAGGTTTGCCTCACTATAACAGTATGCAAGATTCCATATGCGTCTGTGAACAATACTCCAAGAACAAAGGTTTGCCTCACTATAACAGTATGCAAGATTCCATATGCGTCTGTGAACAATACTCCAAGAACAAAGGTTTGCCTCACTATAACAGTATGCAAGATTCCATATGCGTCTGTGAACAATACTCCAAGAACAAAGGTTTGCCTCACTATAACAGTATGCAAGATTCCATATGCGTCTGTGAACAATACTCCAAGAACAAAGGTTTGCCTCACTATAACAGTATGCAAGATTCCATATGCGTCTGTGAACAATACTCCAAGAACAAAGGTTTGCCTCACTATAACAGTATGCAAGATTCCATATGCGTCTGTGAACAATACTCCAAGAACAAAGGTTTGCCTCACTATAACAGTATGCAAGATTCCATATGCGTCTGTGAACAATACTCCAAGAACAAAGGTTTGCCTCACTATAACAGTATGCAAGATTCCATATGCGTCTGTGAACAATACTCCAAGAACAAAGGTTTGCCTCACTATAACAGTATGCAAGATTCCATATGCGTCTGTGAACAATACTCCAAGAACAAAGGTTTGCCTCACTATAACAGTATGCAAGATTCCATATGCGTCTGTGAACAATACTCCAAGAACAAAGGTTTGCCTCACTATAACAGTATGCAAGATTCCATATGCGTCTGTGAACAATACTCCAAGAACAAAGGTTTGCCTCACTATAACAGTATGCAAGATTCCATATGCGTCTGTGAACAATACTCCAAGAACAAAGGTTTGCCTCACTATAACAGTATGCAAGATTCCATATGCGTCTGTGAACAATACTCCAAGAACAAAGGTTTGCCTCACTATAACAGTATGCAAGATTCCATATGCGTCTGTGAACAATACTCCAAGAACAAAGGTTTGCCTCACTATAACAGTATGCAAGATTCCATATGCGTCTGTGAACAATACTCCAAGAACAAAGGTTTGCCTCACTATAACAGTATGCAAGATTCCATATGCGTCTGTGAACAATACTCCAAGAACAAAGGTTTGCCTCACTATAACAGTATGCAAGATTCCATATGCGTCTGTGAACAATACTCCAAGAACAAAGGTTTGCCTCACTATAACAGTATGCAAGATTCCATATGCGTCTGTGAACAATACTCCAAGAACAAAGGTTTGCCTCACTATAACAGTATGCAAGATTCCATATGCGTCTGTGAACAATACTCCAAGAACAAAGGTTTGCCTCACTAAAAGAAGGTTTAAGGAACTGAAGATTTCTTCAAGCAGGAAAACACAAATAATGTACTAACACTATTTGCCTATTTTTAAGAATTCTTTTATTAATACTTAAAGCTAATATTAATACTTCTTGAAAGAATTCTGACTTTAACTGTTGCTTGTTTCTCATGTCTTTAACAGATTGGGAACCAGTTTTAAAGAAACACAGGAGAGTTCTTACCATTGAGATGTGACATGAACTCCACATATGCCCTGATGTATTCTGGGATATCCCCGAATTTCTTCAAACCCAGTTCAAATATCTTCAGTGCTACTGCCTTCTCCTGTACACGTAAGAAAAGAAAGTTAATGTAAACTTGATCTTACAGACAAACATGGCTTTAATTAAATTTAAGCGAGTATGTATTTAAGCGAGTTTGTTTGATTTTAATGTCAAAATTGTATTTTCTCAATCTTAAACTTATTCATGAATATGAACAAGGAATATGAAATAAAATAAATAAACTGTCTTATGATGGTACCATAAATTAAATTTTGCTTACTTCAATCTAATTTATAACAACTTACTTTAAACCGACACGTTGATTCGTATTTGTTGCATTACCAAAAATTGTGGGCAAATTGCAAATGTTTTTGTACATGATTGAGTTCTCTGCTGTACATGCAAAAATAATAAAATGTAATTATATAAAAAATCTAATTTGGCCTGTATTCTACACAAACCAGCTTACCTTACTGCAGTAATACTCCATTAGAGATGCTGCCATGAACACATGGTAAGTGGAGCGTTTGTCCTCTCTGGCTAGCTTGAACACCTGACGGGCTGACTTGATCCCCTCTGAACGACGAGCAAACTTCATGTACTGTATGTATGCCTATACGGTCAAAAGTAAAAAAAAACAGTTGTTCAAAACAAATTGCTAAAATTCTAATATCTATAAAGCAGTTTTGATAATTGTAAATGAAATTATAAGAATTAAGACATGGGAAAAGCACCCGCCCAGTCATTATCATTAGCTTAAATCGAGAAAGCCCAATAGCTTTGTTTACTTGCCATGGCATGCAGGGGAAAGGAAAAACAAATCTATACTTAATTAAACAACACACATCCACTTTATTAAGAAAATTACATCTTAAAATGTGCTCAATAATTGAGTGTTAAAACCTTGAAAATTGCAATTGTAGTTTCCAAGAAAAATACAAGCTTCAACATATCCCATTTTTAATCAAAGTCAGATCTTTTTTATTGATAGGTTTAAAAAAAATACTATCATGCATCAAATTTGATATTTTTTTTTTTAATAACTATCTCTAGAATGACAGCAAATGCAAAGCAACACATAAACTATTTGAGCTTGTACAAGGACTTACCAGCGTTGGATCCATGGTTTCCACAGCAATACATCTCTTGTAGATACTGTGAACCTTCTCATACTTCATACGACACTGAAAATGAAAATCATTTTGTGAAACAAGATGTGTTTGTGAAACACTATGTCCACTTTTGAGCGATTTTTGCCCATAAATTTGACCTTTGACCTTGAAGGATGACCTTGACCTTTCACCACTCAAAATGTGCAGCTCCATGAGATACACATTCATGCAAAATATGAAGTTGCTATCTTCAATATTGCAAAAGTATTCATACAATAAGCGATTTGGGCCACATATATTTGACCTCTGACCTTGAAGGATGACCTTGACCTTTCACCACTCAAAATGTGCAGCTCCATGAGATACACATGCATGCCAAATATCAAGTTGCTATCTTCAATATTAAAAAAGTTATAGCCAATGTTAAAGTTGGCGCAAACAGACCAACAGACAGACCAACAGACAGACAGGGCAAAAACAATATGTCCCCCAGTATATACTGGTGGACATAAAAAGTGTTAAAATACATAATTTTTCACACAAAACCCCAAAAACTAACATGATGTGGCTGCTCAGTACATGTTATATTTTCAGCGTTAAAATCATAATATAAAATTCATATTATCAACGATAAAATATCATGTTATGAGAAAAAACAAATCAGGTTAAATATACATAAAATAATAACATCAATTATGAATTCAAGTCAACAAAATAATGGGGCCATAACAGGCCTCAGAAAAATGGAAAGTCAGCGCCATGGTATACCTCTTCAAAGTCAGCATATGTGAAGTAGATGAGCGTATTCTCCTTCATCGTCGTGGTGATGGCCCGTTCAAACAGGGCGGCCGCCTCATCTGCAAACAGCTTGCCAGCATTCTGGTCCTGGAGTAGAGAAGTAGAGGTTAATTGAGCCTTGGTCTGGGAAAACTGGGCGTAATGCATGTGTGTAAAGCATCGTCCAAGATTAGCCTGTGCTGTCTGCACAGGCTAACAGGGACAACACTTTGTCCCTGTGCAAACTGCACAGGCTAATCTGGGACAACACCTAATGCACATGCATTAAGCCACTTTTACCCAGTGTGAGACAAACAGGCTGCCATATCTGAAAAAAGCTTGTCTGCATTCTGGTCCTGGGGTTTAGAAGTAGAGGTTTATTCATTTTAATGCAAAATGAAGCTTACTTCATGATGAATTTTGTATCGTACAGATGGCATTGTGTGCATTAGTTATAAACAAATTATCTCTAGATTTCAGCATTTTCATCACTTAAAGTTTCAAGCAAAGGGTTAATGTGACAACTACCTGTCACCCTCTTTCTAACTCTTGAAGACTACTGGTAGTACGAACCCCTTTCTCAATAAGCAGCTGACTGGACTGATCCAGGTAGTTAGCAGCTTCTGGGAAAACAGTACTTTATACATGTGCGTAAAGTGTCGTCCCTGATAAGCCTGGGCAGTCTTTTTTTCATTTAAAGGAAGTCTTTTCTTAGTGAAAATCCAGTGTAGATGGCTAATCTGAGACACCATTTTTTGCACATGGATAAAGCCCATTTTTCTCAGATCAAAGCTCATTAAAAGACTTCTACATACCCCTTTCTCTGTGAGCAGCTGACTAGACTGTTCCAGGTAGTTGGCTGCCTCTATCCACACATCTGGGTGGTAGGCCAGGCATAGCAGACACTGCTCATAGGCAAACATCACTGAAACCAAACACCAGTGCATGTATCTTCTTGATTATAAGCTACCTAATGGAATGAGTTTCAAAGTTACCTTAGCTGGCAAAGAAAGTACATGGTAATTTGGTGTCATGTGAATAAACTAATAAAGTATTTTATGTTTGTATGCACTCACCATCTGTGATTTGTCATTGTGTATTGAAGTATTTTTATGTAACTTTTCAGCACATTTAAAGAATGTCAGCTCTGAGTCCTGTCTGTAACATAATTGGAGCCTTGTTGTGGGAAAATTGGGCTTAATGCATGTCTGTAAAGTGTCGTCCCAATTAGCCTGTGCAGTCCACACAGGCTAATCAGGGATGACTCTTTTCACATTGCCTGGAGTTTTGTTTAGAAAACACTTGCTTACAACAAAAAATTCCATAAAAGCAGAAAGTGTCTTCCCTGATTAGCCTGTGCGGACTTCACATGCTAATATGGGATGACACTTTAAGCACATGCCCTAAGTCCCAACTTCCGGGTGCGGCTCCTATAAAAATATAACAGCATAAACAGGGCACACACAATCTTATTTCAAATACTTCAAACACACAATAAGAAGTGCCTATCTGCTGTGCTACCTCGTTTGGTGATGAGAGCCTGGTCCTCTGTACGTAGAGGGTTCTCCTTCTCCCAGGTGATGTACTTCTTCCACAGCTCAACCTGCAGTATCCAAAATGTTCTTAAATGCAAGGGTATATAAAACTCTGCAGAGATTACTGTAACAGTTAATCTTATCCTATTAGTGTGACTTGGCCACTTGAATAAGTTTTTAGTTGACACAGAATTACGCACTTCCTTGAACTTTGAACTAGTGACCCCAATATCCATAGGGGTCATCTACTGTCCACATTCAATATTATTTCAAAAGGTGGTAAAAAAAACTGAGTATGATTTAAAATATTATTGTTCATTATTGTATGTTTTTGTATGCAGAAAAAAATATGGTTTTCAAATTTAAAATTACTCTGAAAGGATTGTTTAAACTGACTCAGTTACTGTTATTCATTGAGTCCTTAATGTTAGGCAAACTTGCAAGAGGGCCCTTATAAATAAGAATGTGTTAATAAAGGTAAAATTAAAATAAATGATTTTTGAATACTTACATTTGAATTAAAAAAACAACACTTATGATTTCTTATATTTTCAGCAAATGGTGCATCTTCTCATTATCAACATCCAATTTAAGCTTATTAGGCAAATATTATGTACAATAAAGTATTTACCAACAGTAAATATACCAAAAGTACTCATTGATCTCTACACTAACTCAGGTAGTTACAATTTAATCAACATGGGAACTGGTTCATTTGGTCCCAATATCTAACCATCAGGTGTGTTTCCCATCCAATTTAAAGGCCTGATAACCAGGCCATTATGAACAAATCTTAATTTACAATGAATACCTGGCCAGCAAGCCAAGAGCATGATGTGTGTGTGTCAAATACCCAACTTAATTCATCAGCAAACATTGTACCTTTCAACCTTGGAGGTATCTGTTTCTCTCGATGTCAACATGGGGCTTGTTTAGTAAGCAATTGCTACATTGGTGAAATAAATTATCTGTTGATTTTTTTTGTTAAGAGAAATTTGTCTTTTAATGCCTTAATTATGATATCTTTATACAAGCATTAAAATAAATAATAATAATTGATAATTAATAACAAACAAATAAATGTAAAGAATTTTCAAATAACCAAATAACTTTTATTTTGAACAAATAATCTATTTTTTATCATACTTTTTTGTAGAATAATAATAACAAGAGCTCAGATGCCCACCCAACCCCNGCCCCAAAAGGGCCTTGAAACAGAGTTTTTTGGCAACAAAACTGACCATAAGAGTTAATCTTATCATATAAGTGTGACTGAGCCACTAAAATAACTTGATCCCAGTGACCTTGATCTTTGATCTAGTGACCCCAATTTAAATAGAGGTCATCTTCTGGCAAAGGCCAATGCGCATGGGAAGTATCAAGACAATTGGCCAATCCGTTCCAATTTTTTTTATCAAAAACAAACTGGTCTACCGACAGAAAGACCGACCGACATCCAGCAAAAGAATATACCCCCTCTTTTTAGAAGGGGGCATAATAAAACAAAGTCTCGCACTTCTACATAGTACAAGCACAATTTCTATAAAGTTTCATGTTGATAAACAGAAAAAACTGAAAGACAAGAACACCACAGCCACGTCATGCGAAACTGGGTCTTAGGCATTTGCGCAATCTGATCACGAGCTACCCTGTCCGCTTAAGAGATCACAGAACCTACTCAACCTAATAGTGGAGTTGTCGTACAAAATGGGTCTTACTAATTGTCAAAATTTAACATTGTTAGTTGAAATCCTGATGACTGCAGATTTTGGTTAAAGGATTGCCTTGACTTGATTAAAGGAAAAGGCATATTCAGTTATATTCTCTGTGCTCCAATGATTGTCAAGAGAACA
>VMBQ01013734.1:0-16445 GCA_007657795.1 Dreissena rostriformis | reverse complement strand
ACCTCATAGCATTGCAACTCAAATTAAACAGTAATAAAGGGAATTAAAACGCATTTAATGTAATTACTATTTAATTACTCAGTGGTAGGAAGGAGACCAGAGCAACAGAGTAACAACTTTTTGAGGCACGATGAAATGAAATTACTAACACGCTTACTAACAATGCTTTTTCCAGCCATAATTTGTAAAGGAGTCTGGTCTAATTGTAATTTTTTAAATCGATAAAATGGCGTGTACTGTACATACACGGTCTAATTTCATGCAGTTCATCTTCATAATGATCAGATTCGTCAGCAAAATTCATACTTTTACTTTAAAGTATTGATGTTATAGCAATGCAGTTGATCGTCTCGGCAGAAATAACGCTGTTAAAAATAGCGGATGTACAGGAATGACGTCACAGCAAGGGAGGTTAGTCAGTCTAACTTTTAGAAAACGGTGCGTTTTTGGAAGATTTACTTGGAGATTTATGACTTTAGGCGTAACGCATTATTGTTGCAAATAGTTTTATTCCACATCTCAAACAACATTATAATGTGAAGAGAAATTGCAAGGATAATATATATGTTGTGTTGCATCAAAACATTTTATTAATCAAAGCGCTGAACGCTCTCCAGTTGATTAGTGTTAAGCAAACAGACGGCATTGTAGTACCACACTTTTCTGTAGACCCAACCGCGCTCTACAAAACATAAAATCGACCACGGTGCGTTGCAGAAGTACATATAAAACGTATAAAAAAAACGCACTTTGGTAGGGCCTAGTATATCCCAATTTCGTTAGTTCACTCATCATTACACAAGTCGTTGTCATCCTCTTCATCGTCGTTGTCATAATTCAACATCAGCGTCATCATAAATATCAACATCATCATTATTATATTGATCACCAAATTAACCCTAATCATATCTTCACCGTTATTATCATCACTGTCAAAATAAACATCAGCATAATCAGAAGCATTTCATCTCATCTCCATTTTATCAATATTGCAAACATCGGTCGATACCCATTCCTTTTGATATGGACATTTCAGCAAGAATCCTGGTAATTGAATTATTGCTTTGAAAACATGTGAGTAATGCTCTCATTATTATGAAGTATGTATAGTGTATTACATGCTGATATTGGTGATACCATGATAATAATATGATGCCAGTTTTATGACGATAAAATCATTATGACGACGTCGATAGAGATAATAATGTTGATGTTAATATGGTGCTGGAGGAGTTGATCTGTTTAGTTGTGTTGCTCTTGTTGATGATGATGGTGATGTTCTGCGGTTGATGATGGTGATAATGAGGAAGATTTGGATAATGATTAAAAAAGAAGATGATGAAAAGGATTATGTCCGAAGTTTTTCACTAACACAAATCACAATGAACGGTATTCAAAACCAACGCCTGGTTGACAGCAAAATGAGTTCCAAAGAGTTGAATACCAAGTATGGATTGACAACAAAGTATAGTGCAACAGGACGCATTTCAGTAATTGTGTGTGGGTGTTTTGTTTTTTTAAATTAACACCACTCCTAAAAATAAAACTCTAAACTGTTGGTGCAGCGCTGATTCAATTATTGTCCGTTCCATCAATTAATGTGCTCATTTTAATTGTGTTCTGCTTTTATCTATGCATTTGTAACAGCAACGAAGAAAGCGACCTTTCCAAAGTTTACTACTCTACACAGAGTGGCATGAATCACACGACACCATGTTTTTAAAATGTGTTCATGATTTGGATTTATTTATTTAGTGATGTTTATCGTAACTGTGATACATGATATTTGGGCCTGGAAGAGTGTGCATTTGTTTGCATCCTATTTCGACGGGTGACATTCATTATTAAAACATGTGATTTTCCCACAAAAAGGAAACTGTATCGAATCAACTGTTTGTTCTTAGAGCGTTCTTGAAATGCCCATAATAATTAAAGAAAAACCTATAATTGATGTCCCTGTTAAGTATAAGTTTGCGCGTTATGTGTGAGAATATATATTATATGCACAGTGAGTACATAATATGTTGTAATTTTTACTATATTTAACAAAGTGTCTGAGAGATTATATTGATTTTGTAATGATGCTAAACTACACTTTGTCTGCCTCTTGTGCAGCTAAGGTCTACATTTGTTTTGGTAAGACGCATCTTATTCAGCATATGACCTGATGAATTGAAAGACAAACTTGTATTCTGCTCAAGGTGATATTATATTAGCATAACAGATATAAATGACTTAATGATTGAGATTATATAGACGCATACAACATTTCCCCTAAAAAAAAAATAATCTTAAGACTGTGCGTCCAAACAAATAAAACACGTAGTATATCAATGTGTGTAACAGAAACGTATGTATACCATACTTTGCCCTAATAAGGAACACTAGTCAAAGAAAATGTATGTGTGTATTGCACCATTTTATCTCGTCATTTTAAACTATAATATAATCACCCAATTTCTGTTTTAGTCAATATATTAAATAGAAAACTTTATACAAAGCAACTCGTTTGTTAATTGAGTACATCAGCACTTATGTTATTTCAATTGGAAGGAGATGCTATTTGTGTTTTGCCCCATCAAAACTTAATAATTGTATATACCACTCAGAAAGACTGATATGCGACTATATGAATGAGTTCGATTACTGGAATTCAAATTAAAATCCATGTACCGTCTTTGCACACAAACATCAATATAATTTCGTCGACAACATTCTTTAGGCCAATGTATCGTTGACTTCAAAACGGGAATTGTTTAAGAAATGATGATCAATGGCTTAGACTGAAACTCAATATGCAATCTCAATTTTTTAAATAATTTTAGAAAACCAGACATTAATATGCATTTTGCCAGATTTGGTTTTCTCGAAATCGCCTCTTTTGTTTGTTGTTGACATATATGTTATAAACTCTGTTTGAAGAGTTATGTCGGCTCATGCGATTTGTCAACTAATTGATTTATGAGACAAGCAGATATGTAACTGATAAGATGTCTAAATTTAAATTGTTTGAATAACAGCTAAATTTCTAAACAAGCATCGCAATAAACAAATAATAATAACGTCTGCCACTTACATAAACCGGACAAGATCTGTAGTTCTTGTACGTTTAATGTTTTAATTTTGAATCCAATTAGAGGAATGATAAAAATTAGTATAATCTTTTCGTCAAAGCATTCCACGAGTTAAGCTGTTTTTCGGAAACAGTATCAGTAATGTTAAATGTGCCTTATATATATAGTATGTCAGCTTAATAGAAAGAAACCCGCTTCCAAAGTTGTAATATTTTTCTAAATTGTGATCAAGGTAACGATATGCCACTCTTTTAAGACCGTATAGTAGATGCCCATCCCAACGTTATGTTAGCACCCGGTTGGACTTTGTTGAGATTAGACTTAAGGGGTGTTGCTGCAGTTTTGCTGATTTTTTTTCCATCTAATAGATTTTGTTCAAAATTTATATTCAAGTACTACATACAAATTCTATATGAAAAAAATAAAATAATAACATAGGGTCACCGGCCTTGTTTTGATTTTATTCACCGTTATATAACATGTACTTTTTCATTAAAACTGAAAAATCTCTAATTGCATAAAAATTATTAATAACCTATGAAATTGGCAAAATGTAGATATAATATAAGCTAAGATACATCATATAGCATTTAATTAAACCACAAACTACCAACAAAATGGAGAACACAAGTTCAAGTTTAAGAAATTTAATTTTTATAGCTTTTATGTTACCCCAAACAAAGTATTTTTTCTACTATTTTAACCACAAAAATGGAATTAAAAAAAGTTCTATCTAATAACTTTCTGCGAAACTGTTCAAATATGTTTATCTACGTATTGTTATCATAAAACAAAAATAAAAGAGGGGGTCACCGCACTTTTAACAGAGATTCTGTTTTTTAACTATCCCAGCCGTCTATGTTAAATTTCATAAAATATAGCAATTTGGCTACACCCAAGTACCGGTACACAGACTGCTAAAAATATGCATAAACCTTAGAAATTGCTTATAATCTTTACTGGGATATCAACAGCTTACCAAAAAACAACAACAATAATACAATATTAAATCACCAACATAAGACAATACGGTATCAAACTCGACCTTAATCATCAATAACTTACAGGGACTTGTTTACAGATTTCCGCTTGTTTTGAAGTTAGTGATAAATGCTTTAAATTGATAAATATAAACAACAGAACTAAAGAGATTCAGTATAAAACAAGAACTAAATGCAAGAAAGAAAATAAAATAAAAACAAAGTTAGCCGAACCTGGGATCGAACCATTGACCTTTGTATTATAAACCCACTCTGTAATATGTGATGATTCTGATAACAAAAAGATTGGGTTGTGATAACTGTGTTTCTATAAATATATCCTCGGTTAAATAAACTGCCGCAACACCCCTTAAATGCTGGTACAACTATTTGATCACACACAAGAACGATCCTTTAGAAATGATATAATTAAATTACCATCAAGTTGTGGCAACCAGTGTATTATCTTCGATATTAATTAGAAAAGGCACGATTCATTATCGTCAGTTGCACGAACCTTCTTTTCTTATAATTCTAGCGAAGAAATCGACCTATTTGTTACCCAACTTTGGATTTTATAAAGGCCATTATTTGAACTATTTAACTAACTACAGTGGAATACTAACTAAGTGGAATACTAAGAAACTAAAATCTTTAAAGTTCAGAGTTTCGCTCTACACATACAACACATTACAAGTTTTTTTTTTTTACTCATTAAGTTCTTTCAGCTTAGCGCAGTATTACAAAGCTATGACTTGTATAAAATGTGTGTTTTACACAGTTTATAATTAAATACATTTTACGTAATATAAAAGTTGCCTTGCCTTGTTAATTCAATCGGCATTTTGGAAGTGAATACAAGGTTTTACACTGTCAGAGGCAAGTATGTTATGAAACCTAATTACTCTCATAAATACACATCACGTAAATAAAGAAAGCATTGATATGAGATAATAACATGTTGGAATATTTGTACAATTATATTGAAAAAACGCCAGCCTGTGACTATTGAAATTATTAAATGATGGCAGATTTTTATGATATGTTTTATGTGTGTCTGTTAAAACAAAATCATCACAAAGAATATATACTGCACGATTTAAAACTGAGTTATTGTCACATGGTGACAAATAAAAACGATGCCCATTATCCGTCATTTTTGCAGACTTACGCTATCAATGTGTTTTATTAATGGTTTTAAACGGATTTTAAATAAATTTTTATTTACACGTGGATAAGAAGCAAGCGAATAACGAGTTTTTAAGTTTCATACAAATACCTTACCTTAAGATTGTTTTCGTTATTAAAAATATTTTGAACGTTTTGAAATATTAATATGTTAATAAATACATTTAGTGACATGTTTTAAATACGGAAATTTGTGAACCAGACACCTAATTAATACTAATATTTAAATGAATACGTAGCATTATCCATTCATCTGACTTAGGTATCACTAATTTAGCGTTTTTTATTTTAAAGAAAGGGACATGTATATGAGCTGAGTGATTTCAATTGCTGACGGTAGTATGTGTGTTTTTCTATGAATGGCCATTGTATTTCATAAAAGTTTTATCTGGAAATTAGATTAAGCTTTCGACAAAACTGCAAACATTATGCTTAATTATGAAAGACGAAATACAATAAAATGGTATTGTTGCAATGATTTTTATATGTGTGCAATCGAAACTTAGATGAGCGTGTCTTTGTTTCTGACATAACTAAACACTAGTATGTTCACTTGAATAATTTGAAATGTAAACGTGTCTTGTAAACTTGTCCTAGCATTAAATCCTGACCACAAACGCTGTAGTTAATCTTTCCATGTGTTTAAGTATACAATTTTGCTCGTCTGAATGACACAAATTGCAACGTTTTTACAATGCATGTGGTATACTTCTACTATGATTAGATTGAGGAACGTCTTTTAGCATAATATTATGGTGTTTAGCGAACCATCGTACAGCTTTACGCCGGATTCTTTGGTATATCAACATAAACACGGGTAAAGGGAATTACATCAACGGCTTTATATGCACTTTTCATACATTGCATACGTTTTGTTATATATGGTCAAAAAAGGAATAAAAGTGGGAATTTATAACGAATTCGCCGTCGATATTTACAATCGGTGTTTGTTATGATTACACAATACAGTGAACTATCTTTTATGAAGTGTATAAAGTGCCATTTGGAATTTAATATTTATTCTAATAATTCTGATTTATACATAAACGCGTTGCTTATTAGTACGTTTCGTAACTGAAATAAATGCCCGTTCATAAAACGTCGTCCAGAGTGTTTTATCCAGGAGGGCAAAGGGGCGTGGCGCATTACTTTCAAAAAGGGCATTTTAACGCGCAGTTTAGGCAAAAAGGGCAAAAACGTTCCATGAATACCTGGTTTTGGGAGAAACATGTAATCGCATCAGAGGCAGTTGTGGGAAAAACATAAATATATAAACAAGCACATGATTTAATGGTAATTGATGCATTTAACTTACTTTAATTAATATTAATATATTTACCTTGCAATGTCCATTTAACTTCCATGCTGTTTCAGTAAACTGTACAGCATGACAAACATAATAAAGCAATATATGCATACGAATCTGATTTTTCACAGATTCACTAACATATAAATGAAACCATGTTTGTCTTATCCCATTTTCCAACGATTATCTTGTCAGATGTTTTAACTTTGCGAGTAAACTGAACACTTACAATTTACAAACACTCGTGTACGTGACATACATCCACTGATAAGATTACTCATAAATATGTTGTTGGTATCTAAAACGTGTTATGCATCGTCGATTATCAGAGGCATTTCATCAATCCCTTTCTAAATGTATGAATTCCATCGTTAATTCGATCGTTATTTGCCATTTTTGCCGAGTCACAATTTATTTTTTAATGTATAGTCCGCCATCTTGTTAAAATGATGTAAGCGACAGGTGCGCATAGCACTTTAAAATCGTATAATATGTCCGCTAATACGCGATTCGCATTTTGTTTAATTAGTATACGTAACAGTAATTCTTTCAATAATTAATCATCTTAAAGACGATACCGATACAGATACAACTGGGGTTTTTTTTTTAAATTTAATTACGCTTAAAAATAAATGTTTTGATATAACTGAATTATGCATGAATTGCACAATTTCCACGTGAATATCATCGAGGTTTTCATCAAGTCTCCAAAGTAACTGTGCAGGATTGTAGCGTGGAGGAATACACATTACGGACCGATTAGTGTAACAAAGCCACTGAATTTATCGATTGATATTGACACATGGTTATTCACGCATGACTAATTCACAACCGCGCGAATCTTCGCTGATAATAGTCGGCTTAGAAGCTTGGTTAAGAGGCAATTAAGATGTTATCAATAAGGTCGCGCACGGCGGAAAACAGCGGGTGCTCATGAAAGGGCAGGGCGGCGGCCTTTGAAAAAGGGAAGCGTGGCGCTGATTGGCTTTGAAAGGGGCAGCGAGGCGCTACAAAAAAAGGGCGTGGCGCTGCGCCACGCTAAAACGGCCTGGATAAAACACAAGAACTTATGTTCAGGTAATATAAGCAAACACAGCTAGCTCAGTATGGAAAAGTCCGTCAAGCTGGATTTAGAAAGTTCATCTCGGCTTGACAACAGCTCTTAGACCGTGTGCACTTTAAATACTTAAAATCTACCTTTGATTATATATTGTTTCAGTTGCCAACTTTGGTACTGGTAAGGCGTTTATATCGACTTTGCTATCCAAGGGAAAGTATGCATATGTTAATGTTCTGCCGTTAAATTACTGTTTTTTCAATAAATATACGAACATGTTGTTGTAAAGCGCTTTCCTCGCCTATAATTGAGTAAAGCGTGATAACTTTAGATGTAAAAAAAAATTGATATGATAAAGTCCTTCCAACTCCCAGTCATATCAACTTCCACAAAAGTAAAAACAGTTATCAATGCAATTGTCTTTCTAGTGTCGCCAAACATCCATAAAACATATGAGGTATTCTGCTAATTCGCACATCATACACTGTATACACTATACAACTCATTGAAATCATGTTTATAAAGATATATATATATTGTGTATTGTAATTTAATAGTAAAGCCACAGCTTTAATTTACTGCCATTACCAAAACGTATCGCCTTCCATTTTTGCTTTTGCGATAGAAAACACATGCAGTGAAGTGTACCCATTTCTTTACCTTCATCAGCAATTTAAAACTCAATCGCTCCGAATATATTATGGTAAAACATGATTGTTTTCTTTGAAAATACTGCACATGGTTCTTCGATATTAACAGAAAAAAATATTGATTTCTGAACATTTTATTTGTTAAAAGAAATCGATAGTATAATCTTGGTCTGATTGGCTACCCTTTTTGTCGGTTTTTCTTTCTCAGAGGTCTAGCTTCTGGCACGCTAGCCGCATCTGCCATGCGGGCCATCTCAGCCTTCTGCGTCCTTGGTTCATCAGGAGGTGCGTCGAATATTTGACCGATGTTGAGCCTTTCTACCTGAGCTCTTGCATCAGCTGCACTTTCGGATATTGCCGTATCTTCAGGGGCGAACCCTAGTCGTCCTTGCACTAACGATCCCTCTCTCGTAGTAAGATTACGTTCCCTGGACACGCAACATCCGGTAACGTTGTTGCAATATAAATAGGTAGAATTGCAATTCGGACACCTGGGAGTATCTTCGTATCTATACCAGTTTGTCGTCCAGTAGTTGCGATAACCATCAATATTTCGGTATGCTGGGAATCCGACCATTGTATTGTTTGGGGCATGTAGACCAGTGACTGGTGGATAATCTGTCTCGGGATTAACCCTACAGGCAGATGATGCTTGGCGGATGCGGAACCTTTCCCAAATGTAGTCTACAAATGCGTGGTGGAGGAAAAATATAGGGTCCCAGGAGGATGTGCTTAGACCACTCATATGTCCATTTACCCAATTATGCGGACCACCGTGGAATCCTTCAAAGTCGGTTAACGGACCTGGACGTGTGATTTCGCGAGTCCGACAACGCCTCAATACCGCTTGGATCTGCGCTTTAGTAAAGAGAGTACTACCGGCGCCGATATTTCTAGTCAACCGGCCAATAGGGGTCGTCCAGTTGGCAAATGGTCCCGTTGTGACCTCTCCGTATCCGTCTCCAAAGAACGCATCTGAGAACAAGATTGTGTTTACCGGATTGGCCATATTATAGTCGAACGTTGAGTCCCAGTATGGGAGGGAAACTGTGTTGTCGATTCCGCGCATGGCTTCCTCTATCCTGCAGAAAAATAAGCAACACTTATAAACACTACGTAAGTCAAAGGAACGTTAAGGATGACTATTTAATTTCATTTCAGGAATTTCCTATCGTATATTAAATATTCTAGTTCCATACAAAGCTAGATAGACTCTGTGCCACCCGAGAAAGTTGGGACCATTGTGGGCAGAGTTGGTTACACCCTGATGAAGATTTGCAAACGTGTTATACTGTCCATTCTGAAAAAAGAAGTAAAATAGAAGTGTTTTTTTTTTATCAAAATAGGTATTAATGTCAAAGTCTGGTTGACAGATCTGTGCGTTACTACTTACAAATATTTTGGCGTTGAACCTCAATGTTGGATTCAGACCAAGTGTCGTGCAACAAAACACACTTTATTTGTGTGTGTGTGTGTGTGTGTGTGTGTATGTGTGTGTGTGTAGCAACACTTATACCAAACAAACGCTTACATCTTGAGAGGTTTATTTGCACAATTAATATTATTTGGAATCTGATAAAGGTTGGTCCAATAAATTGTTTAAGTCAATAAGTTATTATATACTATTGTTAAATCAATCAATTTTAGTTTAAGACTTATAATTTGAGTACACTAAGTACATGTTTATACTATTAAACAAATCTTCCATACGTGCAGTCAATTTAAAAAAATTAATCGCCTCAATGCCAGTTCAAATTGCACTACAGTGAAGCGTAATTAAATTTAGTTCATCTCAATAGCGTTGCTGAAATCGAGTGCACCGATTAAAGAATGTGGTCATGGAGGGACGACAATTTCCCCTTTTTAATGACATTTTTCGTTTAAATGAAGTCTCTTCTTAACAAAAATCCAATTGAAACGGAAATTGTCGTCCCTGATTAGCCTGTGTGGACTGCACAGGCTAATCTGGGATGACAATTTACTACAAGCATTTTGCCAAGTTTTCTCAGAACACGCCACATTTCTCTGCGATTAATTGGTTCCTTAATGAAATCTAATATCCGTACGCAGAGCTGGCTGAGTTGAAGCGTTACACGCTTTTAACAGCTAGAGGATGTAACCTCTGTGAGTTGTTTAATTTTACCTGACCAATTTAGAGCTCAGATTGTTCATAAATACATGTGCTGTTTACAAAGCGCATTCACGATCCGTGAACAGTTGCGATACTTAAAAAGGCCACATACATGCAAAACAATCAACTTGCATCCATAAATAAGCGATATTATAATACAAAATGTGTAAAGGTGTACTACGTTCTCGTCATTGAATTAATCCGTTAATGAATTGGATATCTCTGCAGGGCCCTCAATCTGTCAAATCCACGGCCGAAATTCGGCCGCATTCCCCCCCTGAAAAGTATACTTTTTTCCCCTTTTGGGGGGAAAAATTCCCCCTAAAAAAAAAAAAATTATAGATAGATGTGTCTCATGATTATTATATCTCGATTCTATTTTAATTTAATCTTGTCAAACATACTAAATTATGAAAAAAGCAATGAATATAGTGCAAACATGTACAAATGTTATAATTAGAGAGTAAGTAAAAAATCCCCCCAAAAGGGAAACGCCGCGAAAATTCCCCCTGCTATGGGTAGCGACCCGCTTCCCCTAAAATGGATTGAGGGCCCTGCCAAGTTCAGACCGTGATTCATATGATATGTAGAATATTTGAGTTAGCCTGGAAACTGNATTCCCCTCCAGAAAGAGTATATATTTTTCCCCTATTTTGTAAAAAAAATCCCCTCTAGAAGTAAAAAAAAAAAAAAAAAAAAAAATTTTTTTTTTTTTTTTTATAGATAGATGTGTCTCATGATTATTATATCTCAATTCTGTTTTAATTTAATCTTGTCAAACAAACTAAATTAGGGGAAAAAATTAAATTAGTGCAAACATGTACAAATGTTAAAATTAGAGAGTAAGTAAAAAATCCCCCCAAAAGGGAAACGCCGCGAAAATTCCCCCTGCTATGGGTAGCGACCCGCTTCCCCTAAAATGGATTGAGGGCCCTGCTCTGTATAGTAGACTTCTTTCTCTTCTAATATTTTAACTCAAACATTGATTATGCAAGAATGGCAAAGATCACAACCTTTTTCATTGTGAAATAGTTCTAAATTTGTGATGTTCTTTTAAACTTCTGCATCAAAAGGATACACGCGTTTGCTGAATTATATGCCGCAAAACGGCATGCCTTCTTTTTTACTATATTTAAACATTAAACTACTCTGCGACGACTGTTTCTTTATAAACTTAGTGGGCAGCAGGTTAAGTCGCAATTGAAACGAGAGTGATAAGCTAATCGGAACACGTTCATGGTTATAGCCATACCGTTTTCATCGTTCGCAATACTGAATGAAAAGCGTTTCTTTGTGTGTCGGAAATCCGTCTGTATTCCCGTCGAATGCGGAAACCTGTCGGTGGAGTAGTGGACTGACGCTTGCTTCTTGAGTGTATCTCCCCTGTTGGTCGCATCATCTAATTGGAATATTTGGGCAAATTTAAAATCAATATGTACATGCCCGACTAGCTTGGATGTATATGCATATTGTACAAATTCTATATAACCAACACCAAATGTGTATAACAAGACAGATATGAGATTTAGATTCCTGCATACTTATATTCGTTAGTCCACCGGTCTTGCCCTTTACATGTGTTGTCAGCTTTACAAATATAAACATTTTGTTTAAAAAAAGTATGCAGTAGGTCTTAATAGGGAATTGATATAAATCGTAACACATACAAGTGTATCCTAAAAAGAGTTTAGTTGAAATGTTGTACCATGTAAAGTTAAAATTGAATTACTTTAACATGTAAATGCAGTTGGAATATTGTTAGTGACTATGCCTACAGAATCAAGAAGGCCATTGACGAAGTCCTTGTCTTTTTTAGTTATGTTGTAGTCATCCCAGTTCACCATGTCCGCTCTCCACACGAACTGCTGGAGACAATACAGGTACACGTCTTCTGGCGTTCCGAGTCCGGGAACTTTCTTTGAATCAGTGGTGTTAACTACAGGTGTTAGTCTATTTATACAGTTGACGATCTCTGACGGCATGCCATTTTCTATCGGAGCAGAATTTGTTATCGCCAATACGCACGTCACCACCACGATAATCTGAAAACATATCGCTTACTATTAATAGTTTATATTAATTACGATTAATTGTTTACATTAAATGTCCGCGTGATCTGGTAACACTAATAGCATATGTTTTAGATCAGCTGTAACTATGCAACTACATAGAGAATACTAGGTCGTTGCCGAATAGAGCGAAGTTTATTTTGCGAGGCTTAGAAAATCTGAACCACGAGCCTTGGCGAGATTTCAGATTTCGGGCGGAAACGACATAGTATTCGATTTATCCCATCAATATTCTATTTATCCTACATTTTTTATATTTTTTTATTTTTTATGCAATCAAAATCAGATCAAATTAGCTGAATCTAACCTTGAGTAGTAATATTGAAATTGTGTGTGATCTTTCCCGTTTACGCCACTCGAAATAGTCCTAAAGAATTCCACGCAAAAGCAGAATAACAAGACAAAATATCGCTATATGCCTCGATTCAAATTTAATTAGCATTCCAAATGTTACACACTCGAGTAGAACACAAACGCTTTTGTTCAAATTAAAATTCTAGTTTCAACACTGCATTAAACAAAAGAATGTCTGCCATTTTGAACTTACGTCAGGCTTGATTCAGCATTTATTCCCGCCGATAATGTAAAATAATTTTAGTCTATAAACAACTCTTCTTTTTACACACTTTTTACTAACTGGCATAATAAAGTCAAACATCTACTGCTTCTTGTTCTACTCACTAAAGTTATGTAATTACCATGACGGTCCATGTTTATTTTCGTCAGTTTTGTTTGCTTGTATGCCTTTATGGCGAGTTAAAACTTCTGCACACAAAACACAATTGATTTCTGCATCGCCATTTGGTAAAAAAACACGCTTACCTCAATGACAACTTTAATCCAAACATAATAAAAATACAGTTACAACGATATGTACTTCCATTTTCTGTTGAAAAGACGATGAAAAGTACAAACAAAAACCAAAAAACGTTCGAACTAGATCTAGTATCTTACCTTTAATTATCCTTTAAAATCCATAAAATAATTTAACACAATAATTGACGATTTTGCATTTAGGGTCTTTAATAATTATTTTAGCATTGTTAAATAAAGACCCTTATGCCATTCTATCACTATTCAAATGTGTTTATGAACTCAATAAACTTTCCACTTTGTCAAACGCTACGTCATGTACTCACATAGTCAAAATTAAACTGGTGTGTTTCGTCACAGAAATTACGTCACACGAGATACGTCATAAATTGCGCAATCAATTGAATGCAAAATTAAAGTACGGAAAGCCGGTTTTGAGATAAATTTAGTTGGAAATTCGGCTTTTATTTGTATACGGTATATTGATTTGAAAAGTAAACATTCATTTCATGTATAAATCCAAAAAAGTAGTTCGCCGCGCGTGACAGCTATATTTCAACACTTTTAAAAATAAACGAAAATATATCCTACAATGGGTTATTTCGACAATGCACGTCTGAGGATGGGATAAAACCATATATTGGTTAAAGCGTTAAGAGTATTGACTTATGAAATAAACTCTTGATAAAAAACTAATATAATAGCCTAAATGCCTTTATGGCTGTTTGTTTCCAGCTAACGATATCAATACCACTATTATTAATATATTTTACGGTGAGTTTTCTATCATTTTGTTTCATTTACGAGAAACTATTTCGTTTGCAATAATTTGTGCTACATTTGAACATATTTGCTAACTTAGCTTCGAACATATATGTTTTTGAAAATATTTTTTTAGAAATGTGTATGCCATAACACATTCTTATTAAATCGGAAATCGTTAAACAATAAACGACTTAACATAAAGTCTAGACTACCTACGCTGCTACGCACCCGTTTTAAAACATTTTTTAAACATATGGTGTCATCATGAATATATCTCGTTGTTTTATTGAATAATTCAATTAAATGTAGGCCCTATTTGCCTTTCTATAAAACACTAAGCCTTAGTCCTAGCTGAAACAATCGTCTAAGAGTGGTGCACAATTAATAGTACTGGACATTCGAACACCTGTGCTGTGTTTCAAAATCCACATACATAATCAAATAATCTAAAAGATCATTGATTTTACCAAATTAATCTAGATACGTATAAACGGTACACGTTTCTAAAATTGCATTTGTAAAAAATGTCGTTTTGTAACTGACGTAAGACGTATTTTCTCTTGTAAAGGTTTGTTTAAACATGTGTAACAACTAGATCTTTAATAGGAGTTGGTTGTGTGTGATAAATATTTTTAAGTTATATGTACAGAATTTGTGATACAATACTGTTCTATTATTATTTACACCCTTAGAAACAACTTCCGATGAATTATTTGACCAACAATTTACATAACTATTTATTAAAAAGGTTGTTTCATTAAATGCTTATATGTTTTCGACTATGAGTCAAGTTTTCATTGATGTTGTTGTATTTGTATTTATCAAGTTAGCTTATATTTTGTCGAATCAGTGACATAATGAATTTGTTTCGAATCTAGATTGTATTCGTATTGTATGTGTTGTTCAAATGTGAATGAATAACAGTTTCGTCTTAATGTATTAATTAAAACTATCCCGAACTTCGCTTATTGTTGATAAATCATTAATCAGACTTACTTGCAACAATGCCATGACCGTAGTGGAGAGAATGTAATAATGTTTTCTAGACGACACAAACGTGTGCTTTATGGTTTGAACAAGGACTGGGTTATATATATGTAGAGGCAAAATCGATCTCTTCCCGATGTGCAATTAGTAAATGTTAAGTCGTTACAAATTGCAGATGTCTCATAATATTTTTTACGGTATGTTATTTATGTCCCAAGAGTTTACATTTTCCGAGTCTTACGTGTATTGAAGCGCTGTAATGAGATAAGCGTTCCTTGTTAAGAGAATAAATTACATAAACTTTCCTCAGTGCAATGGTGGCCGCTTCTTTAAGACAAATGTTCGTTTGCTTATATTCAACACGACAAAACATGCGCTACTCGTGTGTATATTTAGCTATGGTAAAATATAGCCCTTTACGGTAATATAGTAAACAAAGGTGAATAACATAACGTTCAGACTGAAAATCGTCCAATGGAGAATAGGGAATGCATATTTAGACTGAAGCCAATGCTAAAAGCGTATACGTATACCGCCAGAATGTCATGGAATGTTTGCATTATCAATGACTCTGATACAGAACATTGCGGTATTAAATGACTCGAAATAGTAGTTGCATATTGTAGACCACATTACAATTTAAAGACACATCAAAACGAGAACAAATGTCATGGTTAGTCATCATTTCATCATGCTAATGTTTTTTTTTTTAATTGCAAGGTTAGATAATTATGAAATCCTGGCTTACGACGGCGCTAAATATGCGTTACTTAATTCACCATAAAACTGCAGCTGCAATATAAGCTGAGAGATAGGTCTGAAGAATCCATGCATGTAATATGTCCTTGTAAAATAACTACTATATATAGCAAGATTTGGAAAAGACGACAGCATGCGTTGCCTTATGTATATACTTATTAGCATTAAGTAAATTTATCATCTTCTTCTCGTAAAGTGCAGGGCTTCTCTGAAGCATCGACTCACAGTGACTGTACAAGGTCGTTGTGAGTTAACATAAAAAAGTGCAAGATAAAATCTGATAAAAATTGAACGAAAAAGCTATAAGCATTGGGAATACAAAAATACCGCCCTATCGTTTTATTATATATCAGGTGATGCTAAAAACAATACGCTGCGGCTATCCGATACGTGTTTATATTCGAGTCATGTCAGACAGTAACATAATTTTAATGTTAATCACACCTCGATGCCCATTAAATCTTGATGACGAACACACAGGAGATAATTGTGTTGATGGTTAAATGGTGCAATTGTTGTTTATGATGTTAAAAAAATATGATGATGGGGTTTGATTGTTTTGGTTTTGTTGCTGTTGCTGATGATGATGGTGATGTTCTGCGGTCGATGATGGTGATGATGAGGAAGATTAGGATAAGGATAAACAGGCATTTCCCTTATAAAAGA
>VMBQ01013733.1:0-10120 GCA_007657795.1 Dreissena rostriformis | reverse complement strand
ACCAACATGTGCAGCATGACAGACCAACATGTGCAGCATGACAGACCAACATGTTCAGCATGACAGACTAACATGTGCAGCATGACAGACCATCATGTGCAGCATGACAGACCAACATGTGCAGCATGACAGACCAAAATGTGCAGCATGACAGACTAACATATTGATTACAGTAAACCCCAAAAATTGTCACGCCTTGCAATGGCCAAGTGGAAATTTAAAACTAGAGTGCTAAAAAGGTTTTACTATAGCCATATAAGGTAAAATGCCCCGCCCCCTGGCGGCCATATTTTCCACAAACCATTACTTTTTTTAACTCAGCCACCTATTATTAGAACAAATGTTCTGATCAAGTTCCATGAAGATTTTACCAAAAATGTGACTTCTAGAGTTAACAAGGTTTTACTAAAGCCATACAAGGAAAAATACCCCGCCCCCTGGCTTCCATGTGTTTCAACAGACCGGGCCCATTTTCGAACTCATCTAAGATTATTAGATATCATTAGAACAAATCTTAAGACCAAGTTTCATGAAGATTGGACAATAAATGTGACTTGTAGAGTGTTAACAAGGTTTTACTATTGCCATTTAAGGAACAATGCCTCGCCCCCAGGTGCATATGTTTTTCAACAAATGGGAACCCTTATCGAACTCTTCCAAGATATAATTGGGAAAAATCTTCAGACCAAGTTTCATGAAGATTGGACATAACATGTGGCCTCTAGAGTGTTCACAAGGCAAATTTTGACGACCTACAACACATGACAGAAGACGGACGAAAGGCGATCACAAAAGCTCATCATGAGCACATTGTGCGCAGGTGAGCTAAAAAAATAAGGAAAATACGTAACAAATTACGTTGACTTT
This sequence comes from Dreissena rostriformis, assembly GCA_007657795.1. Classification (NCBI taxonomy): domain Eukaryota; kingdom Metazoa; phylum Mollusca; class Bivalvia; order Myida; family Dreissenidae; genus Dreissena; species Dreissena rostriformis. The sequence continues at coordinate 9,253 of VMBQ01013733.1, read as the reverse complement.
AGAACTTTATATACTGAACTAAAGATCAAATGAAACAATTCCTATTTTGGCTGCAAGTTTCATAGACCTTTTTACTTCAAAGGTCCCAAAATGCTAAGCCATGTGTCGTACATAGGACAGGAACTCTTTAACAAGTGAAGTTCTATATCAATTTTTATTCTGATGATTTATGAAAAGTGTTTTCTAAGACAAATATGCTATGCTATAATCTTTAAGAGTAGTATATACACAATACAAAACAATTCATGCTAAATCAGATTTACAATTTAATAATTAAAACATTTGCCTAAGTTTATCATATTTAAAATTACAATGAAGCACGTTAAAATTATGAGTCAATTCTCATAGTGAAAAAAACTCAAGTAAACAATACTTATTTGTATTCAAGTAAAACATAAGCATTGAACATAACATAAAAATGTATTCTCACATCATTATGCAGATATTTCTAAAAAAAAAAGAAGAATACAATTATCATTAAAATATCAACTGTTCAACTTCTATAGGTATGTGTTTTCCTTCCCATTTGGTAATATACTATTCGTACATAGTTAATTCGGGCAACACTCGCAACAAACCAAAGGGGTGCACTTCAGATTTTCTTTGCATAGAATAATAGAATATTGGACTCTATAAAGGGTGATTCTGAGAAGGTGCAGTTAAGAATAATCAAAGAACTTAAAGAAACATAAATATTTAATGTCTAGGCAAATTTGTATCTTTAAACTCGGCTGAGATATCATTTGAACAAATGTTTTGACCATGTTTCAGGAAAATTGGACAAAAATTGGACATCTAGAGTGTTAACAAGCTTTTTAAACTTTGACCTAGTGTCCTAGTTTTTACAAAACTTGACAGAGTTTTAAAGTTTCAGGAAAATTGGACAAAAAATGGACATCTAGAGTGTTAACAAGCTTTTTCAAAATTTGACCTAGTGACCTAGTTTTTACAAAACTTGAACAAGTTTTAAACTCAGCTTAGATATCATTGGGACAAATGCTCTGACCAAGTTTAATTAAGATTGGAAAATAAATGTGGCCAATAGAGCATTAACAAGGTTTCACTAAAGCCATAAAAGGAAAACTGCTGTGCCGTCTTTCAAAACACAACCATTTATTAACTCGGACGAGATATGGTTAAATGTTCTGACCAAGTTTCATGAAGATTAGACTTAAAATTTGACTTCTACAGTTTTCACAAGGTTTCACTATTGCCATTTCAGTAAAACTTCCCTGCCCACTGGCTGCCATGTTTTTGATGCACTGCAACAATTTTCAAACTCAGTCAAGCTATCTTAAGAAAAAATGTTTCTGACTAAGTTTCATGAAGACTGGACTGAAATGTGACTTCTAGAGTGTTCCCAAGGTTTCAGTACAGCCATATAAGGAAAACTACGCCGCCCCCTGGCAGCCATGTTTATCAACAAACTGGAACCATTTTCCATCCATACTGAGAATTCATTACAACAAAAGTTCTGACTAAGTTTCATGAAAATTTGACAATAAATGTGACTTCAGAGTGCTAGCCTAACAAGCTTTCTCTTTAATTGACAGAGTGACCTAGTTTTTTACTTCAACATAGTTTCGAACTAGGCCAAAATATCATTGGTTCTTATGCATTTTCTACACTCTTGTAAATATGGCAATACTAGGTTATTTGGTTATGGATATGGGTAGATGTTTTATAGCTTACAAACAATCATGGGCTCAAATAACCCATTTTTGAGAAAGAATGAATAAGATTGGTGATTTCACTCATATAAATGAATAATGATTCAATGTACGTCACATAATTAGAGCTCAGTGTGTTTAGTAGCATGCACGTTCAAGCAGTACATATTCTAAATCTACACTGTAATTCTGATTATGAAAGCTTTTTGCACAACTTATTTAGATTGTTAGCTGAATAAAATACATTTACGCAAGTGCCCTATATTTAAACACAAAATAACAAATAAGAGTATCATATATATCTTAACAATTTTAAAATCTTCAAAATTCAATTGCAAAATAAGTGCAACATCATAACATACAACCTGAGAGCTTCATCAAACATCCTTAAGTAACAACAAATCTCCAACAAAACAAACAAATATACATCAATTGTACAACATCAACTACTAAACCTACATGCAATGCTCATAATGCAATAATGAAAATAATCAGTGACTCAAAGAAGGTAGCAAAATTATCAAAATAAATTGAAAACTGTTTAAAACAAGAGATGTGTTTGTCAGAAACACAATGCCCCCAACTGCGCCGCTTTGATTTTTTTTTTGACCTTTGACCTTGACATTTCACCACTTAAAATGCATGCCAAATATTAAGTTGCTATGATCAATATTGCAAAAGTTATGACCAAACTTTAAGATAGATTAAAGTTTTAGACAGACAGAAAGACAGGCCAAAAACAATATACCCCCCTTTATTAAAGGGGGCATAAAAATCAGCTATAACACTTTTTAAAACTGTCTTTTAATGAAACATCAAAATTTAAAGACTGAAATGAACAATGAACACGTGACATCTGGACCTGAGGTTTTCACAGAATGTCTAGAACTTACAATGTTAAGTTATTGTAAAATAGATATGGAAACTTCAGCAACAGCTTTAGTTGGAAAGAAAAAGAAAACCCTTTTAAATCATGATCATTCACTTCTTTTTTCTATCCATAATGCATGTATGTTATTATAGTATATGTAGTATTATGGTAATATCAGGGCCTATATCTGCTTATTAAGAATAAAGAGGTTTTCAGGATCATTTTGTTCAAAACAAGATTATTAACAAATTTTAACATGGGGAAAAAATGTCCCAATAAAAATATATCTCTTATGACAAATTGAACTACACAAACAATCTTAACTTTGCCTTATAACTTTTAAAATAAACCATACATTTGCCACATTCTTTGTGTATTACTGACTTTAACATTATCTCTTCATAATATAATAACATGATTTAATAGAACCAGAACACCGCTTTTTGAAAAAGCGAACAATTACTTCCACGCACATTTTGATTAAAAATTACAAATACATTTGAAAAACCTATTGCATCATAACTTTTTTTACTCACAAAATGAACCATACATTAAGATAGATTCAGGTAAAGAAAGAAGTAACAAATGTTTAATTACCATTTGAACATACATGTACACTCAACAAAAGTTAAACGGCACCAAATGCCAATATGTGTGTTGTATTAATATGTAATAATTTCAGCTGTATTTATTATTTACATCATGCCTTTTACCAAAATATTAGAAAAAATGTGCAAGGCAACAGAGCATTGGAAATAGGTCATCAACAATTGTTTAGTCCATTATATGAGCTGTGTCATACAAAAATGGGTCTTATGACATATGCAACAATCGTGCAGTCTGGTCAGGATCTACGCTGTCTGGGTCTTATGACATGCATCTGTGCAGTCTGGTCAGGATCTACGCTGTCTGCAATAAAGTCACGCAAGGTTTCATGGTCTCATAGGTGGAAATGGAACATCAGGCTGGAGCTATGTTGGCCACATATGGCATAAGACCCATTTTTATATGATGCGGGTCATATCTTGTAACTTTACCTTGTGAAGAAAAATAAAAATAAACTGTTGATCTATTAACACTTTCAGTTGGTGTAACTAAATGGAATAATGAACAGGACGTAATAGCCTTAGTGACTGACAGAAAGGAACCCTTTTGCAAATATAAGTGGCATAGAGCATTGATCTGACTCATAACTTCACAAAGCATAGGGAGAACACCTTCTAAAAGAGATCATGTTTTGTAGTTAATGCGATTTTAAGTATGCTATGGAACAGACAAACAACACAATGCTGCGTTCAATAAAGGCTTGTGCCCCTGGTGAAAGCCTTGTCAGTATCAATTTATTTGCCCATTTGAATAAGTCTTAGTCCAAACTAGTTAAATGTCATTCTTAAATAGTGTAGTATTGGTGTTAATCAAACTGTGGATTTGTGTTAACCAAGAATTCAAACCTGCTGAAATATTCTAAGTAAAAAAGTAGGCCAATGTCACGGTCAAATTGAGATATAATCATATATAAAATAAATGCATTGCGAGTATCAAAGCTTTGCAGCATGTGGTATTGATATTAAACGAAACATGTCATTTTGAGTTAACTAAGAATTCGGACATTCTGAATTAGTCCCAAGTAGGTAAATGTCAAAATAAGGTCAGGTGATGTGGATGCTACGAGATAGATCATAAAAAACATTCATTTAAGTATCAAAGATTTGTAACAAGAACGGACAAGCCAAACACTAAATGCCTCTCTACATTACCAGATGATAAGGGCGTACAAAGATGTCACAAAAATGTGTGTTTAATGATCTGAATGGTTGCAATTATGTATAATTATCTGTTTATGAAAGAGACAATTTTTGACAGGTTTTTTATTTGAACAAAACAATTTGGTAGTTCAATTATTTTTCCAAATATTTTGAATTCAGGTTTTGCACTAATGCAATTCAGAAAATGTACGTATACACATTGCAAAATACCCATAAACCTTATATTGGAAAACAAAATAACAATATTTGATTATAATTCATTGTTGCAAGTGTCTGCTCATTCACACCATGTCCACATGTTTGTTGTCAAAGTAAGTGACCACACCGCCTGGGTTATAAGGCGGTCTCTGAACGGTCTTGTGGGCTGGGACACCAATTAGCGTACTCGGCTGAAATGGCAAACAAGCAGATACAACATGTCTGAAACTTCTAAATATTTACCATAAAATTTGGCTTACAAAAACATAAGATTATAAAATTTTGCTGAAATATCTTTTCATTTAAGCTAGGATAGACAAACAGTCAATTCTTAAACTTTTCCAAACAGAAAACAAAAACTGCCATGAAGCAGAAAGGAGAAATTCAATCTTGATCGAAACATCTACATGGTGAAAATCAATGATAAAACTAGGCTTACTGAACCCAAGAGGATAAAAACTTGGATAAACGGTCCATAATACATGTATAACTTTTGAGCCGTGACATGCCATAATAGGTCTTATGTCATATGCAGCCAGCGTAGCTCCTGACCAGACTGCTGTTTATATAAAATCAGGCAAGTTTTCCTGTTCTCATTAACAGACATGGAAGCTCCAAACAAGACTATACGGGTACACAGGCTTGTCTGAAGCTACTCTGGCCACATATGCAGGCTTTCCAGCAGGCCTTAACAAAAAACTAGGAGAAAACTAGGAAAAAAACAAGAAGGGTTTATGAAAAACTAGGATTAATATCATAACAAATCATATCTTTCTGTAAGTACAACCATTTCATTATACAAACAAATGCAGAAGCGGTTTGGCTGACGAAGAAATATGTAGCACTGAACTCAGGCCAATTTAAACTGATTCTGTTCAGGTCACATTGCAGTTCACATGCTATTAACTGAATAACAACATAGGTAACATAGTACAGATAAGAATAATATAAATCTAAATATATTATATAATATTGAATGATTGAGTGCATGAGGAGAGTGATAAAAGCCCTTGAAGATGTGATTTAACAGAAGAAAGATTTACAGTGCCTGTACTCTGCACTCTCTCTCAAGTGACTAGCAAAGACATAATAAACCAAATACTGTATACATGTACTACTACTTAGCATTTAAAATCCATGGCAAGTAATATTTTGAACTTTTAAAAGGTACTAGGACAGAGACACCTCACATGTGACCCCAGTCATGAAACCTTATTTGGAAATTGGATGCCATTTGTCGCNCAATGATGGTGAACATATGTGCCAAATGATTTCAAAATCCCTTGATGAACGACATAGTTATGGCCCGGACAAGCTCATTTATGGCCATTTTTGACCTTTGACCTCAAAGTGTGACCTTGACCTTGGAGATATTGACGTAATTCTTTCGCGCGACACACTGTCCAATGATGGTGAACATATGTGCCAAATGATTTCAAAATCCCTTGATGAACGACATAGTTATGGCCCGGACAAGCTCATTTATGGCCATTTTTGACCTTTGACCTCAAAGTGTGACCTTGACCTTGGAGATATTGACGTAATTCTTTCGCGCGACACACTGTCCAATGATGGTGAACATATGTGCCAAATGATTCCAAAATCCCTTGATAGATGACATAGTTATGGCCCGGACAAGCGGGACAGACCGACAGACAGACCGACCGACAAAGTGACTCCTATATAGCCCCCATTACAATGGTAATGGGGGTATAAAAATTGCAAACCAAATCATGAGCATCCTTCATAGAAATATAGAATTGGTTTTAGAGGTGTTACATGGAACCCTTTAATGCATCATAAAATGTACATGACCAAGCAATCATAATGCCTTTATGAGTTGTTGAGGTTGAATTGGGAGCTTTTTAAAATGACCTTTGACCAACTGGCTTGGTTCTTGTGTGTAACAGTCATTGTCAACTTGGTCACAACTAGTCAGCCAAACAGCTTCTGTCTATGAACTGCAAATTTATCTAGGAAAACAAACCATTAATGCATACCTACAGCAAACCCAAATATATTTAAAACCCTTTGAATACATGTATACATATCCAGGTGACATTAAATTTACAAAACCAAAAAATTATTTTGCCCATTAAAGAATTTTAAGACTTGTCACTGACAAAAAACTAGGAGAACTAGGAGCTTTTTGTAAAAACTAGGAAAAACCAGGAAAACTAGGAAAAACTAGGAACGATGGAAAGCCTGCATATGGCTTCAGACCCAATTTCGCATTAAGTGGCTCATTTGGTTTAACACAAGAGTATAAAGTATAAAGTGTTGGCTGGTAGAATAAAAATCAATGGAAAAACTGAACTGAAACAAAATATAAGACACATCTGAACTCAATGTTGAGAAGCAATCATTCATCATATAAAGAACACTATAGAGTACAACTTGGCAGCAACAGAACAGTCAAATGTAAAACTGGGCTCAAAACAGAACAAAACAAGATTGCAAACTTGTTACAAAATGTGCCTGTTGAAGGGTCAGGATTACATAAGTCAAGTTTGATGATTATAAGGTTAATTAAGAGAGCAAACACATTTATCAAGCAAATGTTGTATTATTGATGGGCCGTATCTCAGAAGTGCTAAAGGTGATCTGGCCTGCTATCACTCTTGGTCAATATTTAAAGCCCACAAACAGTGTGACCCAGTTTGATGATGATAACACCATTAAACTAGTTAATTTAAAGGGCTGATAAGGTATATTTGACTTATATTTCCTAACTCAATGCCATAATTCGGAAGTACTTCATGTGATCTAGCTGGTTATCAAAGTTGTCTAACAGTATTGCCCACAAACATTATCACCAAGTTTCTCGATGATCAAATTGTAAATGTTTGAGTTAAAGAATACACAGGGATAATTTCACAATTTTGCTTCAAGCAATCTGACTGGTTACAGAGCTTGATTGAGATATTATGCACACAAACCCTATCACCAAGTTTCATGATGATCCGATTTAAACTGTTTAAGATATTCAGTGAATATCGTTCTCCTGCATGTGGCCAACTACAGGTGTTTCCATAAAACACAGTTTTGTAAACGGCATATAAAATGGCTAAATAATCAAATAAAACAATTTAACATTGGTTTTACTTTGTTATCCTAAACTTCTACAATACTCAGCAACAAATAGATGATCTTTGTTCCACTTACCAGTGGTTCTATGGTGGGCGGACTACAAATAGATGATCTTTGTTCCACTTACCAGTGGTTCTATGGTGGGCGGACTGGAATTGTAGCGTCTGTCTGGCTGCAAGTCCTCCTCCTCCTCATCTTCATCCTCCAGGAGGTTCATCATGGAGGGGGCAAGCTTCTCATTGAGTCTGAACAATGGCAACAAAGATATTCATTATAGATTAATTATGGATGGGCAAGCTTCTCAATGAGTCAAATAACTTGTTGAAGACATATTTGAAGTTTCAATTCAATCAGTGAACAAAGGCCATAATGTATGAATTCCATCAAACAATATTTAAATCCTCATTAGCATCAATCTTGGTAGTAAGTTAGTCTTTAAAAACATTGTGGTATATGACAAGATATGCTGTAAATATAACCAATAGAATTGACTCTGAAAATTTTAAACCGGAACATTCACTACAAATCAAAAGTTCTGACTTACAACAATCACTTTATTATCATTCAAAGTCTGTGAGTGATAAAACAGATTACTAGATATAGATTTGATGGAGTTAAAAATATAAATTTACACAGATCTGTTTACAAGTCCACTTCAAAACAAATCATTTCAAGATGCCACCGCCAACAGCATATCTAATTTGCACTTTCAACTGTTACTTAATTGTTTTCATCACTCGACATAATAATTTTAAGGACAAGTAATTTTTTTATTAATATAATGCATTACTATTAACAAATCAAAACAAAGGGTAAGGAAAAACATGTTACTTAGACATATTTTTCTTTTTAGCCAGGGCAGCCATATTTTGCAGTGAAGTAGAGACCCTCCAAGAAACTTTTTGTGTAAATGTTTCTGAAGATTGTTCAAAAACTTGTAAAACACACAAAACTTTAATCTAAATTGTTAACGATGCATAGCACTACTCGCCTGTGCACCTGCCTATCAGCCCAGTGTTTGCTTATCTATAGCCAAGATTTTTCATGGAAAAATCCTGGTAAAAAGTATAACTGGGTATTCTACTTACAACTGTCTTGAAGTCTTCTTCTTCCGTTTAAAAAACTTTTTGGCAAGTGAGGCAAATTGTTTTCTTGAGGCTGAAAAGATGTACATTCATAAATCTGAAGCTAGCAGACAGTACCAGACCAAACCTATCTGCAAATGTAAGTTTCCAGTGACACTCACCAGCAAAAAATGACATGAAAGCATACATGTATGTCACAGATATGTTCATGAAAGCATGTTCAGCCATACATGTATGTAACAAATAGGTACATGAAAGTATGTCCAGCCATACATGTATGTACCAAATAGGTACATGAAAGCATGTTCAGCCATACATGTATGTAACAAATATGTACATGAAAGTATGTCCAGCCATACATGTATGTAACAAATAGGTACATGAAAGCATGTTCAGCCATACATGTATGTAAGAAATAGGTACATGAAAGTATGTCCAGCCATACATGTATGTAACAAATAGGTACATGAAAGCATGTTCAGCCATACAGGTAGTAACCCATTCTTGACTTGTGTTAAATCTAAAAGCAATAACAATATTGGCGTCTCGGGTCTTAAAAAGGGCGGTACTTTG
>VMBQ01013732.1:0-15954 GCA_007657795.1 Dreissena rostriformis | reverse complement strand
GATGAGACGCCACATTTTGTGGCTTCTCATCTGGATCCAAACTGTTTGCAAAAGCCTTCAAAATTCGGTTCCAGCACTGAAAGAGTTAAGAATAAAGAATAGACTAAGAACCAAGAAAAATACGTAGTGTTTGAATATATACAGGCTTCCACTGGTAATTATGTCATCAAGAAAATCTTCTACATAAAGAATGATGTAGATGGATGAGGTGAATTCCAAGTTTGACTGAAAATTAAAGAAATTCCAATTTAAATAATATTCTGTATTCTTAGACTTAAGTCTGAGATTTGTTTGGTGAATATGGGCCCTGGTTAACCCTTTACCAATCAGATTCACATTTTGACCAATTTGTCATCTCTTAGAAAATCAAAAATAATTTAAGACCTTTCTAAATAGATTCAACTTTTAAAGGCTTCATTTCCAACCCAAAGATACTGATTCGCAGCAAACAGTATAGAACCTGAACCTTGTTGTATGCTGGTTGCTGGTTGCATAAAGCCATTTTCTCTTCGCTTCTGAGTGGGAAAGGGTTATACATAAAGCATGAATTCATCTGGAAATTTATTGTTTATATGTTACGCTTGCTCTCATTTCAAGTTTTGTGAATGACTGCTAATAAAATAAGAATGACATTTTCCAATATATGGCTTGATAGTATAATGAGTTTTTACAGTGCTTTTTGTGAAATACGCAGCAAACTTATACCCGCAATTTTTCCACTATTTAAACCATAGCAACATTACTTTTGTAATTAACTCATTCATTTCCCAATCAGCTGTGTAGTTTGAATACCTACACTTTAACAGCTAGCATAATGGTCACACTTTCATTGGTCTAATTGTCTTCTTGATTCTAAAAAGATTTGAAAGGCGGAGCTATGCACATGCTGTAATATGATTAGAGTATTGCAACTGATTGCAAACACTAAATTGGTAAAGCATGTCAATCGCTTCACAAAGGAAGCCAATCAAGTTGGGCAAAAGGTGTTTAAGTATCGTTTCTTGACATCAAAATTAAATTGAATTGACTTCACTTTGATGACGTCATATTGTCACACTGATTGCAAATTTAAGCGAGAATGGTATTCATGCCATACATTTTCAAGATTAGAAAATGCAACTGCTACATAAAAATTCAGATTACATTGTAAATTATTAAAATATACAGTGTTAAATTGCAAACCATGATTATATAAATTAGTTTAGTATAGAAGCAGTAAAATACCAAATTTATATAGCGTCCTTTTCATACTCAAGATGTGCGTTCAGCGTTTAGAGGCGCTTGACATTTTTTTCTGATCACTGGGCCATAAGTCGTCCGTTAACATCTTGGCGCAGTATGCAGCCACGGCACATTGGCTAATTTCACTCACAGGTACCCATTTATACACCTGGGTGGAGAGGAGTAGATGTGAGATAAATTTCTTGCTCAAGGAAATTACAGTGGTCAGGGCGGGATTTGAACCTGGGACCTCTTGATCCCTAAGCCAGCATCTTACCATAAGACCACTGCTCCCACACTTTAACAGCTAGCATAATGGTAACACGCTTTCATTGATCTAATTGTCTTCTTGATTCTAATGAATTCATGTCCAATGTTTGTTGTCATTTTGGAGTTTTCAAAGGCATCTTGTTAATGTAGTAGGGTGACGTATAAGGAGCAATTATACTGCCCTGATGTATGAGCTTGCTTTTATAGCGACGCGGTAGAGTGTCTGCTTTGGAACCGGCAGGGCCCGGATTCAATCCCCATTGTAGTGGAGGATTTTTCTGGCTGGGTTACATTAACTCAAACTATATTCTGTCCATAATGAAAACATTTTTGTAATAACCAGATATTCAGTAATTTATCCATTTAAAAGGAACGCATAACAACAACAGCTAAAGGGTTGTTCTATATTATGACCTTTTTTTACTTTTAGAAACAGACAGAATACATAAATCAACTTTTATCTGTATGATGATGTTTGTGTTTGTAATTGTTTAGTGTGTTAGATTTGTTGCCACTAATATTTTGATGCATATTATTCATCAATATGTGTGTAATTGTTCCCAATTTGCTAGAGAAAACCCTATGAGTGAACATTTGTTGTGCATAGGATAATCCACTTTGCTGTTTTGTTTGTAAAACTGTTTAACAGTATTGACCCTAACCTTTTTTTAGCTCACCTGATTGCTCAGGTGAGCTTTTAGGATCGGTCTTTGTACGTCGTATGTCCGTCCGTCCGTTGTCCACATTTGGTTTGTGAACACTCAAGAGGCCACATTACTTGTCCGATCTTCATGAAACATGGTCAGAAGATTTTTCCCTGATACCTCGATCGAGTTCGAAACTGGGTCATGCTGGGTCAAAAACTAGNTCATCAGGATCCAAACTGTTTGCAAAAACCTTCAAAATCCGGTTCCTGCGCTCAAAGGGTTAAAAATGTTCAGCCACAATCCAGTTTGAGATACTTGAATGGTGGCTTTTTAGTACTTGGGATAATATAGTTGTATAAAAATAAAGAGACAAACAAAGTTTATTTTGAATCATAATGAAAAAAAACTACTAGTGTTAATTGGAAAACCCCGAGTTGTTGTTATCTTATCTCAGGACTAGTGTAAAATATTCTTTAGGAAAAACCTTACGCCTATTTAATAGTAATATTGACTGTTTTGAGATAATCTTTTCAGAATTGTACATTCATTTAAAATATTGCAATTGGTATCTTAATAGGCATTATGTAAAATAGAAACAAATCTTTGCTTTAGTGATTCTAAATAAGCTGCTGATTATTCATCAATTTTGACTGAAATGTAGGCTAGGTACTTTGAGAATGCTGATTAATCATCAATTTTGGCCAAATGTTAGGCTATGTAGAATGAGAATGCTGATAAATCATCAATTTTGGCCAAATTTGGCTAGGTAGGTTGAGAATGCTGATTAATCATCAATTTTGTGCAAATGTTAGGCTAGGTAGATTGAGAATGCTGATTAATCATCGATTTTGACCAAATGTTAGGCTAGGTAGGTTGAGAATGCTGATTAATCATCAATTTTGAAAAAAATGTTAGGCTTAGTAGGTTGAGAATGCCGATTAATCATCGATTTTGACCAAATGTTAGGCTAGGTAGGTTGAGAATGCTAATTAACCATCAATTTTGACCAAATGTTAGGCTAGGTAGGTTAAGAATGCTGATTAATCATTGATTTTTCCCTAATTTCAGGCTAGTAACATTGAGAATTCTGATAAATTATTGATTTTGACCAAATTTTATGCTTGTTACATTCATTGAGAATGCTAATTAATCATCGATTTTGACCAAATTTCAGGCTAGTTACGTTGAGAATGCATTGGAGGAATCACCAGACATGGATGTGCAGAGACGCTTCCAAGACCGGAAACTGAAAGAAGGATTCCCGTCTGGCACATTTGAAACGCTGTTCCAGTTAGCTGGAAAATGTGTGGAAGCCTTGAAGAAGGATCGACCATCGATGGTCGAGGTAGGTGTCTCTCCTGTATCTTTTTAGGGGATAGAAAACTTTTCAAACAGTTGAATATTCAATTGAGTTATAATTTTGTTTGAATATTTGAAAAAAATATTTTAACCCTTGACTTTTTCTATCAACATTTAAACAGAATGTTACCAACAGAACCCATNTTAACTTTTAGAGGGGATTTGTTTACAAAATAGGGGAAAAATATATACTCTTTCTGGAGGGGAATGGGGCCGAATAACGCCGAATATTTCATGCAAAAAAAACACTGAGTATATCTTTTTCATTATACTACTGCACATTTAATTGATCTGAAGATACACTGTATATGCATTTATGTTTTGTATTGTTCATACATGTCATGTATACTTGATATTCTTCGGTCAATGTTCAATTCATAGGCCTTTATTTTTGCGTTTTCTTCAATATAATTCTGTTTGAATAATAATTATTCACAATTAGTGTAATCAAGAATACAGCATTTCATTAATAAAAACTAGCTGACATTTTTTATGCCCCAGAAGGTGGGCATATAGTGATCGCACTGTCCGTCAGTCCGTCCGTCTGTCTGTCCGTCTCAAATAACGTCACACTTTGCGTTTAGGTTTCGAAAAATGTGGAAAAACACTTTGCGTTTAGGTTTACACATATGTGGAAAAAGGGGGCATATGTCATCCTATGGTGACAGCTCTTGTTTTTGTCTTATTTTTGTGTGTGTTTTTTTAACTAATGTTTGAACATTTTATGTTGTAGTATTCTTTACACTATGTTTGTTCTTGGTAAATTACAAACAGCCAATACTGTGAAACCATTTATTTTCGTCAGCACAAAATTTTGTCATTTTTACATTTTAAATGACAATTTCGTCAGCACTTAAATTCGTCAGTTTCTGATTTTGAAACAAAAATTGCGTCATTCAATATCCGATTTGTTTGTAATACATGTCCGCGATAAATCCATAACTAAATTCATATACAGATCCGTTACATCGCGTTTGGTGTGATTCCCGGATCGCGATCAGGATATAACGGGTCAAGTCAAATAGTAGATACATGTGCATAAGCATAGCTTGGCGATCTCAAACAGGTAACTTATCAATGATTTTGTTGTGGCACATCCGTATGTTAACTATTTTTCAAATAAGACATTATTCAATTATGACCACGTAAGTATTTTCAAAAGCGTTTAATTATTTTTTATGAAATTCGATACGCATGTCAATTTTCATAAATTCTGCCAACGAATTAACAGCTTTCATTTATTTCATGTATAATGTCGCGTAATCCTCGTGGAAATCAAGTGATTTAATATTTGCCAAATAAAAACTTAGTACCGCAGAAAACTTCGAGATCTTAACTTTTCGTAAGATAATTTGTAGTGCATTTTTACAAAATATGGCAAACCTTTATTCTGAATTAAAACAAATTATTTATGCTGTATCTACAGTGCTACAATTGTTGAGATAAAACATTAGATAATAGTAAATGTAGTTAAACGCAAACAACCAAACACAAAACAATATGTTTGTTTTTGTAATAAAAGCGCAGAATCTATTTCAGTCAGGTGTTGGTCAGGTGTTGCTCACACTTTGTCATCTTTTAATTGCGTGTATCTGCCGTGTGTTGGTTGTATAATCTGCCCCCTGACAAACACAAAACACACAATGGGTTATTAAGTTGTTAACAATTAGCGCTAATCATTACTATTCTACCTAAACGAAGTTAACGCATTTGATACAGTTTTACTGCATTCGCATTTTACAGGAAATGTCATGTGTCAGTTAAGTACACGGTATAAAGTACACCCCTTTGTGTCAAAACTGGATTTATCTTGATTCTGAAACAGACGCAGTATGTATGCATGGATTACGTTGGATGTTTATGTCTCATGTCAACGGTAATTCAGTCTTAATTTTTTTAAACATTGGAAATAATTATTCGTTAGGAACTTAAATTTGTCAATCGGTCAACTGACAAAATAGACGAAAATTAATGTTTGACAAATAATAATGGTTTCACAGTATACAAAAACAGAAAATGATAATTTTGGTTGTTGTATTTGGATTTTAAAGACCATAGTAACAATTATTAATGGATAAAGTAAAAACATAATCTTATTTCAATAAATTTAAAAGAAGAAGAAAGAAAAACCACATAGTATTGTTCGTGAAATAAATAAGAAAAACTATTTTATTTTTCAACCAATCAGAGTGCATCATCGTTGTTCTATTGTAGGGTGACTGTGTTGCTGTGCTATTGAACATTCTCCGTCAGATGAGCGAAACGCACTACAACAACTACATTGCCACGAGATTCCTCATCCTCTCCGACCTCGAGGACTTCCTGATGGAGATCATCATGCTGTTCCAGAATCTCATCCAGGAGAGCGTCTACCAGAACGACTGGATGGAGATGATCATGCTGCAAAATAGGTGGGTGGGGTAGGAATGATGATGCAAAAATGAATAGGTGGGTGGGGTAGGAATGATGATGCAAAAATGAAAAGGCGGTTGGCATAGGAATAAGGATGCAAAAATGAATAGGTGGGTGGGGTAGGAAGGATGATGCAAAAATGAATAGGTGGGTGGGGTAGGAATGATGATGCAACAATGAATAGGTGGATGAGGTCGGAATGATGATGCAGAATAGTAGAGTCGGAAGAAGGATTCTGCATCTAATAAGTGGGTGGAGTAGGCATGATGCTGCAGATTAGGTGGGTGGGGTAGGAATGATGATGCAGAATAGGTGATTGGGGAACATGCTGCAGAATAGGTGGGTGGGGTTGGCATGATTCAGAATAGGTGGGTGGGGAACATGCTGCAGAATTGGTGGATGGGGAAGGAATGGAGATGATGGTGCAAACATTGTGGGTGGTGTAGGCATATGGATAATTTTACTGCAGAATTGGTGTGTGGAGTACATAGACATGACCATGCTGTAGTATAGGTGTTTGGGGGTAGGAATGGTGAGAATTATACTGCAGACTTGGTGGGTGGGGTAGGCATTGGGATGATCATGCAAAAATGGTGGTGGGGCGATACATTGAGATGAAATGCAGAATGGGTGAATGCAGTGATCCTTGGTCATAATCATGCTGAAAAAATAGGTGGGTAGTGTACATAGAAATGATAATGCTGCAGAATAGTTTGGTTGGGGTAGGCATGGGCATGATGATACTGCAGATATGATGGGGTTGGGGGGGTCAAAATTAATGCTTAATCAAAGCTGGGGTTATCTTCATGCAGTATAGTTGGATGATTTACATGCTAATGTTGCTGCTGCTGCTGCTGATGATGATGATGATGATTAGTTTATAATCACTATAAATAAATGTCTGTATAACTGTTCATCCTATTTGTCTGATTTCAGCATCATTCTTCGTGCCTTAAGATGTTTTGCTCACACCATCATCAATAAATTCTCAAATCCATTCAAGGACGTGGTACGTAATCTGTCTTAATTGGTTACATTACTGGTCAATTATAAATAAGCCGAGCTATGTGAAAAGGGGGTTAAATGCATGTGCTTAAAGTGTTGTCCCAGATGAGCCTGTGCAGTCAGCATAGGCTAATCATGGAAAACACTTTCTGCCTAAACTGGATTTTCATTTAGAAGACTTTGTATAAAAAAAAAATTCCTTAGAAGCGAAATGTATTGTCCTTGATTAACCTGTGTGGACTTTAGGCACATGCATTAAACCCCCTTTTCACAGAGCGGGACTCAAATTTATCCAGCTGCTCTGTTTGATAGCTAAAAATACCCATGAAGATTTAGTGTTATATGAAATTGTTTATTAATAGTTGATTAATTTTGAAAATATCCAATTACACATGTACAATTGCTCAAATTGTGTTCTTCAAATTGTTCTCATAGTTACATTTCAAAAATTTGCTTAAGCGTGACTTTGCTCAATGTCAGAGACTTATATATTGAGACACTTTTAAGTCTGTAACTTGCCTGGTGTTTTGTCATTTGAGCTGTGTTCTTGGAAAACTGGGCTTTATGCATATGTGAAACATTTTGTCCCATATTTGCCTGTGAAGTCAGCACAGGTAAATCAGAGACGACCCTTTCCTTATAAACTGGATTTTTGTTTAGAAGAGACTTATATGTATAAACAACAAATTCAATAAGAGATGAAATTGTCATCCCTGATAAGCCTATGCGGACTGCACAAGCTTATCTGGGACAATACTTTACACACATGCATTAAGCTCAGTTTTCCCAGAACGTTTCTCTTTGATTGTTCCCATAGCGAGATCCAATGCACAAACTTTTATATGCTATGTGCCGTCTTACTGTTGGATAGAAAACGGCTAAGGCACATTATTGAAGTCTAGAAGGAACAGGGGCCCACGATGCATGATTGGAAGTTTTTTTTTTAATATGCTGATGATGTTCTACATTGTCTTGGGTGAAAACAAATTTTGTTCCCACATTTTTTTTTTGTTCCCATGGGGTCTAAATCAAAGATGGCCACCAAGATGGCTGCCCAAAAACCTAGACAATACCATGTTTTCACAAATGACACAAACAACATATATTCACCACGATTTTGGTCAGCTTTTAAATTTAAGCAATTGATAACATACACTGTAATGTACTGTTCTTATAAAATAAATAAGTTGTTTGTGGAATATTATTGTGAGCTTACTTTTCTTGCAGCTGTGGAACAATTTCTTCCATTGCGCGATATCATTCCTGACGCAGCCTCACTTGCAGTTGGAGAACTTCTCCTCGAGCAAACGCACGAAGATTGTCTCCCAGTACAACGACATGCGGCGGGAAATGGGCTTTGAGATACGGTCCATGTGGTACAGTCTGGGTGGGTGTTACCATGGTTACAAACTTGAGTAAATTAGCCTCGTTCTGAAAAAAAAAATGGGCTAAATGCATGTGCTTTAAGTGTCGTCCCAGATTAGGCTGTGCAGTCTGGATCGACATTTTCCGCCAACTTGGTTTTTCGTTTAGAATAGAATACCTTTAAACGAAAATTTGCATAAGAGCGAAAAGTGTCGTCCCTGATGAGCCTTTCGGACTGCTCAAGCTAATCTGGGACGACACTTTACCCAAATGCATTAAGTCCAATTTTCCCAGAACTAGGCTCAAATGAATGTTGACAACATGACATGAGATTTTAACCCTTTGCATGCTGGGAAATTTGTCGTCTGCTAAAATGTCGTCTGCTGAATTTCTAAAATTAGCCTTTTTCTTCGATTTTTTTTCAAAGAATACTATCAGAATAGCAAACAGTTTGGATCCTGATGAGACGCCACGTTTTGTGGCGTCTCATCTGGATCCAAACTGTTTGCAAAGGCCTTCAAAATCCGGTTCCAGCGCTCAAAGGGTTAATCCCTGTCCCATGACTGCTAAATGTCATGGTGTCAATCTTAGACTTAATCTCAGATATTAATTCAATGTCAATAAATGCTCAAAAGTTACAAGCATTCTGATTGGTCAATATTTTTAGTTAGGATTAGTTTCGAGACTTATAGCATTCACAACTATGAACAACTTTCTCAAGCTTTATCAAGTCTTATGTCTTAAATACTGGACCAATAGAAATTACTTCTAAAAGGTTACAAGCATTCTTATTGGTCGATATTTCAAGTTGAGACTTAATATAATCTAAATAATTTGCAAAGTAGTGGAGTCATTATTATATTTTTTGCATGACATTTTGTTTTATATAAAGTTTAAATTGCTTCAGAGTTTGCGTTTACTGTGTAGGGGCCCAAAAAAAATCCGATGATTTTTAGAAAAAAATAAAATAGCTTTATTGGACTCTCTGCTGTTTTATGAATCTGCTTATTATTGTTAACGGAATGAAAAATCCATAAAGCACTCTCTGACCTTATGTCATAAATTTGGTTTGTTTCTACTTTTTAGGTGCCAACAAGATAAAATTCATTCCAGAAATGGTGGGACCACTGCTGGAAATGTCTTTGATTCCAGAGACGGGTAAGTCAGATAATATGAGCCAGGCTCTGCGAAAAGGGGCTTTATACATGTGCGTAAAGTGTCATCCCAGATTAGCCTGTGCAGTCTGCACAGACTAATCAGGGACGACACTTTCTGCCTAAATTAGATTTCTGCTTAGAAGAGACTTACTTTAAAAGAAAAATATGGTTAAAGCGGAAAGTGTGGTCCCTGATAAGCCTGTGCAGGCTGCACAGGCTATATCTGGGGCGCCACATTATGCACATGCATTTAACTCCCTTTTCACAGAGGGCGGCTCATATCTATTATGTAAGGCATAGGCATATAAATACAACAACCATGATGTAACGTATGAACAATTTTGATCAGAAATTAATGATATTTAATGCTGGCCTGTTTAGTTGTGTTGAGCATGCCTCCTGAATGCTCAATATATCAGTCACAAGGTCAAGGTCACACTTAGAATGGCTTTTTCTCACCGTTTTGCCAATTTGCAAATATGACCTATACCCATGAAATGTGGGATTTTATCATCAATTTACTATTAATTTGGAAAACATATTTAGAACTTTTGAATTATTATTGATAAAACTTACATAAAACAAGATGGTGGTTCGAATGATGGTGGGGATGATGAGTATTCTTGTCACTATAATTTGTTTATTTCAGATTTGTTGTTGGCGGTATGTAGTTAAAGTAGAGCACCTTCGAGCGGATGCCAACACTGGGCTGTGGGTGCTTGGATTTATTTTTTTTGACCTTTGACCTTGAAGGTCATCATTGACCTTGACCTTTTCACCACTCAAAATGTGCATGATTGATTATTTTTTTACCTTTGACCTTGAAGGATGACCTTGACCTTGACCTCTTACCACTCAAAATGTGCATCTCCATGAGATTCACATGCATGCCAAATATCAAGTTGCTATCTTCAATATTGCAAAAGTTATGGCCAATGTTAAAGTTTTCGGACGACGATGACCACGACGACAACCATGACGACGACGCGGAAGACGAGAGGGCTATGACAATACCTCAGGTTTTCTTCGAAAACAGCCAAGCTAAAAATGAGGAAACCGCCCTTAGAAAGATCACTCATGATTTTTTTTTTAAATTGCATTTTTTATTTAGAGTTGCGGAAGGCAGCCATCCCGATGTTCTTTGACATGATGGTGTGTGAGTTCAAACAGCCGAATACAAACGGAAAAGGAGGAATCAGAGGAAACTTCAAAGAGGTGAAGAGGATTTTCAATTTAACAAGGGCGTTTTTTCCTTCTTAGAAAACAGCCGTTTTTCACAAATTTGAGAAGTTCTAAACTCAAATGTTCACAATTTACAGAAGTTTGTGAATCAAATTTTCACAATTTAAAAAAAATGTATGACTCATTTTGTATTTTTTTTGACGGTGTGCGACTCATTTATTCATAATTTTTAACAGTTTGCGACTCATTTTTTCACAAAATGCGCTTCACAAAGATGGGAAAAAAGCTCTGATTAAACCCTCTTCTACTCAGATACACATTTTAAGCCCCAATGGCTTATGTCATGGTCCTGTGTCCGTTGTGCGTGCATGCGTCCGTCCGTCTGTGTGTGCGTTAACTTTTTCTTTAAACATCTTCTCCTAAACTACAAGTCCAATTCTGATAAAACTTCTCACAAATATTCCTGGGGTGAACCTCTTTCAAATTTGTTCAAATTATGCCCCTTGGGTCAAATTTGACCCCACCCCAGGGGTCACAAAAATGAACATATGCTTATATAAAGCCCATTTTGTGCAAACTTTAATAATCTTCTTGTCCATAACCATAGGGCCTAGGGCTACCAAATTGGGTATGTAGTTATATCTAATAGTTCTCTACTTAGTTTGTTCAAATTAAGCCCCTGGGGTCAAATTTGACCCTGCTCCGGGGGTCACAAAAATGAACATACGCTTAAACAAGGCCTATTTTGTGCAAACTTTAAAAATCTTCTTGTCCATAACCGTATGGCATAGAGCTACCAAATTTGGTGTGTAGTGACATATAATAGTCCTCTACTTAGTTTTTTCAAATAAAGCCCCTGGGATCAAATTTGACAGTTCCCCAGGGGTCACAAAAATGAGCATATGCTTATATAAAGCCTATTTTGTGCAAACTTTAAATATCTTCTTCTCCATAACCGTAGGGCCTAGGGCTACCAAGTTCGGTATGTAGTGACATCTAATAGTTCTCTACTTAGTTTGTTCAAATTATGCCCCTGGGGTCAACTTTGACCCTGCCCCGGGGGTCACAAAAATGAACATACGCTTAAATAAGGCCTATTTTGTGCAAACTTTAAAAATCTTCTTGTTCATAATTATAGAGCCTAGGGCTTCTAAATTTGGTATGTAGTGACATCTAATAGTCCTCTTCCATATTTGTTCAAATTATTCCCCTGGGCTCAAATTTGACCCTGCCCCGGGGGTCACAAAACTGAACCCTTCCAACTTTAAGCGCCCAGTGGGACGAGGGATAGAAAGAGAAAGTCACATGCTTGAGTACATTTCAACCCATGCGCATTGCACGCTTTTTTCCCATAAAAAACAGTGGAGCGATACAGGGCCATCATGGCCCTCTTGTTGCTAGTTTGTTTCATTTGACATTTCTTAACAGATTCAAGTTTTGAAGGCTTCATTTCCAACCTTAAGGTACTGATGAGCAGCATGAATCTCGCAGGCTGTTCTGGTTTTATGCTGGTTGCCATTTTCACTTTGCTACTGAGTGGGAAAGGTTAATCAATTCAAACCTTTCATATTCCTTTGTCTGATAAATAGGAGCAGACAACAACTTTTCAATTAAGGTTACTTTACAGATGTTGTTATACCAAATGCTTATTTTAAAAAGTAACAGTTTAAAAATGTAACTTTATTAAATATCATAACTGTACATGATACTATGATAATTGGCCACCATTTTTCATCAAGAATGAATGTAAAAAGAGGTCTACCTATGACTGGCATAGAACTCTTCTACTCTATTACACCTGTTTGCCTCAGTTAAGAAATAGTTGTCAATTGATAATTGTTTATAGCTGAGTCAAAAATGATTTGATGTTCTGATGCATTGCATCTCAACAAAAATGTTACCATGGTAAACATTTTATATAAAAAAGTTTATTTTATTTTACTATTTCTCACACATGTATTTCTCTGTACATATGTCTCAGGTGTTATTGTACTAATCTTCATGTATTTCAGCGACGCTCATGGAAAATTGGGCTTAATGCATGTGCAGAAAGGGTCGTCCAAGATTAGCCTGTGCAGTTTGTAGAGGCTAATCAGGGACCACACTTTATGCTTTTATAAAATACAATCGTTTAAAGGAAGCCCCTTCTTAGCGAAACTCAATTTTAGGCGGAAAGTGTCATCCCAAGTTAGCCTTTACGGACTGCACAGGCTAATCTGGGAAGACGCTTAACGCACATGCATTTAGCCCAGTTTTCCATGAGTGCTGCTCAAATGCACGAGGATAAGTAGAATAACACCTGAGACACACAGAAATTCATATGTGAGAAATATAATAATACAATTAACTGTTGTTTCTTACATTATTAATGATGGTAATATTTTTTGAGCATCAGAACTACAAATAATTGTTCACTGACCTATAAACAATTGTTAATTGACAATGCTATCTTAAATTGAGGCAAACAAGTTTATTAAAATTGCATATGATAAATGTTTAATGCCAGTCATAGGTATACCTTCTTTTTACGTTATTGATGCAAAATGGTGGCCAATCATCAAAGTGTGGCTAATTGTTTTTTATGTCCACCAGTATATACTGGGGGACATATTGTTTTTGCCCTGTCTGTCTGTCTGTTGGTCTGTCTGTTGGTCTGTTGGTCTGTTTGCGCCAACTTTAACATTGGCCATAACTTTTGCAATATTGAAGATAGGAACTTGGCATGCATGTGTATCTCATGGAGCTGCACATTTTGAGTGGTTAAAGGTCAAGGTCAAGGTCATCCTTCAAGGTCAAAGGTCAAATTTATGGGTCAAAATCGCTCAAAAGTGGACATAGTGTTTCACAAACACATCTTGTTTATTTGTGTGTCTCAGGTGGAGACAGAAATGATAAACCAGCTCGATGCCCTTGTTGAAGGGGGACGCGGGGACGAACAGTACATGCATCTCTTCAAGGACATGTGAGCAAATTAAGTAGTTTAGTTGAGTTTAGTTTACACAGAAGAAAATTCACTCTTTCCTTATAAACCTCACTTTAAAAGACTTTTAAAAGTGTTTTTTTTTTCAAATTGACTACATTTTCTTTATGCCACGCAACATAAAAATTGTATATTGATGCAAAGTAGTGCAGCCAAAATATTTGATGTCAATATACGATTGTTTTTTTTGAGTGGCATTAAGAAAATGAAGTCAATTTGTAAAACTAACTATAAAAAGCCTTTTAAGGCGAAATATATAAAGAAATAGTAAAAAAAATGTCTGTGTCAATTTTACTTTTATCCCTACTGGATACGAAACTGAGTATTACTTTAGTTAAGTTTAAAACCTATTAATTTGAGCTCGATTGCATCGAAAAGCTAAAGGCTTATAGAAACACTCTTGAGTCCGTTTCCTGGGTAGAACCCATACTTGGTGTATGTGGGGATATCCAAAGAATGCTCCCACTGTAGGGATCAAATCCGTGACCTCCAGATCACAAGGCGGACACCATATAAACTACACCACAGTGACCTGTTTTGTTTGACATTACGTCCAGCCCAATGAATAGAAACATTCATGACTATAACCCTTTGAGTGCTGGAACCGGATTTTGAAGGCCTTTGCAAACAGTTTGGATCCAGATGAGACGCCACAGAACGTGGCGTCTCATCAGGATCCAAACTGTTTGCTACTCTGATAGTATTCTTTGAAAAAAAATTGAAGAAAATGCTAATTTTAGAAATTTAGCAGACAACATTTTAGCAGACGACAAATTTCCCAGCATGCAAAGGGTTAAAGCTATTTATTTTAGCTCGATTGCATTGAAAGCCTTATGCTTATTGAAATTCTGTCAAGCCAGTTTTCTGAGTAGGACCAGTACTTTATGTCTTTGGTAGAGATCTAAAGAAGGCTCCCACAGTGGGGATCGAACCTGTGACCTCCCAGATTATGTGTTGAATTCTTATATGAGCATAAATGCTCGAGCTAAATAAATGAACTAAAACATGTATTATTTATTAATTTCTGTGTCGTTTTATAGCCTCTATCAAGAGTGCAACTCTTCTGAAAAGCTTCGTAAGCCGGGACACGAGTTTGTTGAGATGGTTACGAAGCTGCTGCAGAGGTTGCTCGAGTACCGACACATCATACAGGACGATATCAAGGACCATCGCATGAGCTGCATTGTCAACCTTCTGGTTCGTTAGAGAAATGAGCCACGCTCTGGAAAAACGGGGCTTAAAGCACTTGTCATTGAATAGCTAATAAACCTAACTACCAACCTTTACATGCCTGCATTCAAATGCACACATAATTTTGCATGCGTTGATTTTTTAGCCACTTTCTGAGAAAACGTGACTTAAAGCATGTGCTTAAAGTGTCGTACCAGAAAAGCCTTTGTAGTTTGCACAGGCTGATCAGGGACGAAACTTTCCGCTTTTATGGAATGTTTCATTTAAAGGAAGTCTCTTTTAAAGGAAAAAGATTAGCACAGGCTAATCTGTTACAACATTTTTTGCACATACATTAATCCCCGTTTTCCCAGAGCAGGATTTTAATATCAACTACGGCAAAATTATGTGTGCATTTGAACACAGTCATGGATAGGTTGCTAGTATAATTAGCTCTTTCATGAAAAGTGTGTTGTGATACGTATGTTATAAATATAGTACATTTTAGGATTTCCAGAGAACAAAAACTATTCTGCTCTTTAAATGCAGTCAAATACAAGTTATTTGTACTATAAGTTTAATCATGCTCTTTATAACATGCACCCAATTGCTCGGTGCAAATAATCTTTATCACACAAATATCTATATCACTATATTTTTGTGTAAATCTGAGTTTCTGAAAGTACATTGTTAAGATAGCATTATAGTAAAATGGTTTATAACTCGTGCATGGATTTATGGCTGCATTTATAAGGATTAATAAAACAGGATTGCCACAAAATGTACATAATAAATATAGGGCAGTTGAAGAAAACATCATCATACCTATTTGTGTACCTTTGAATGAAGAATGAACTAGTCATGTGCAAGTTTTTTTTTGTATTTTTGACCACATAAGGATATAACTATTTTAAAAAAAGTCTGTGTTAAGAATAGCTGGATTTGTTCCTAGACGGTGATACCAGCTTTAATCATTTAACATGTATTTAGTTAAATGTATATCCTGTGTCATAAAATAATACCAGCTGACAAGAATATTGAGAGTGATACTAATTTGTTATTATCCCCCGCCAAAGGCGGAGGGATATTGTTTTGGCGTTGTCCGTCCGTCAGTCCGGCTGTCCGTCCGTCCGGCACTTTTGTGTCCGGAGCCATATCATGGAAGTGCTTTGGCGGATTTCATTGA
>VMBQ01013731.1:0-16747 GCA_007657795.1 Dreissena rostriformis | reverse complement strand
TACGGGCGAATTTAGCGGAGAGAAGGTAAGAACAAATGCAAATACATATGTTAAAGACGG
This sequence comes from Dreissena rostriformis, assembly GCA_007657795.1. Classification (NCBI taxonomy): domain Eukaryota; kingdom Metazoa; phylum Mollusca; class Bivalvia; order Myida; family Dreissenidae; genus Dreissena; species Dreissena rostriformis. The sequence goes on along the minus strand of VMBQ01013731.1, from coordinate 16,687 downwards.
TAACTGAGTTGCAACGCTACGTTTTTGCTAAATCTATGTATTAATCTTACATATGCTAATAATAGCGAAATCTCAATATAGATATCATTTGCATAACTCGCGACGCTGCAATGATTTTCGCCTATTGCATGTATTTATTATCATTTATATATTATTTTATCGATTCAAAACCGATTTTGACAAGGTTTTCGATGTCAACCTCGATAAAAAATATATTTCAATGAATTTATGTAAAGTTTATTTCTCACTATACGATGTATATGCAAAACAACGATCTATTCCGCGAACTCTCACTTTAACATTAATTTCCTCTTACACGCAAAGTAAAATAATCGGAATTTTATGAGCACACGCGGGAAAATAAATCTGCTCTAAAGCTGTTTACAGCAATATATAATGACATTTAATTGAATATTGTAATAAATATATTGAGTTGTTGCAAGGAAACGTAAGCCTGTATTTTCGAAAAAAATATAATAATCTTGATCAGTTACCTCGCATGACGATCCTGAAGACACGTTTGAAGTGTCAATTGAATATATGTAGTAGTTACAGAGATATTTACTTAATATAAATTTCCTCTAACTCGCAAACGTACATTAACCAGACTTGTATGAGAACAAACGGGAACATAAATCTGCTAAAAAGATGTAAACAATTATAGGTCTTGGTCAGTGAATGTTTATTAAGACCATCAACACATATGTCAAATTGTCAATATCTGTAGTAGATATAGAGACATGGAGAAGTTTCACGCTCAAGTTTACCTTGAATTTTAAGTAAAAACTATGCATAATTCTGCTTATCTGAAGTTATATGTATAAAACTTGGTCAATGACCTGACGCAATGACCACGAACACATGTGTGAAGTTTCATTTGAAAACCTGATTTAGAAACAGTGATATGGAGATGTTGCACGTTGATATTTAGAAGAGCATTTCGCAGACCCCAACGGCGACAAATGGGTGAATAGAATAGCTCGGTCTTTTCGGTGACTATTCGAGCTTTAACTAATAGCTATATCCCCAGAGGGTGTACACAAATAATGTGAGTATATTTAATAACTAAACAAGGAGGTGCGAAAGAAATGAAGCCATGGATAATTCAGACATATATTCCTGTAAAATACGAGGTTGGGATACACATGCATATTAAAGTGTGGATTCTACCATAAACATGTGTTAAAGTATAACAGAATCTACAGATTCGGATATTTGGAATGTTGAAACAGTGGCATGTGCATTTTGAAAAAAATGACACTGAGATGTGTATGCACTTACAAATGATAGTATATTTTATTTCGCCATCCGCGCCTCGGTCAGAGTCCAGAGCGGTCAGAATTCCCACTTGGGCACCGTGGTTGGCCGATTCAGAGACCTAGCAATAAGAAAAGAAAATGTCCTGTTTATAACGCAATATGAAGTTACCCGTAGCTGATGACAGGAACGGAACCAGCGCGTGTCATCCCTTTTTCCATACAAATTTCCGAACCTTACGTTCATAGACATATCGAAAATTGTAAAATTGGATATTTTTTTATTTACTCTTTTAGGTGTGTACAAGAACATGCATAAAACTTAAGTAGAACATTTACAACATAACCAGCCCCACCACATTCGTCCGCCCCTAGGCATAAAATACGGGTATATTATGAGCGGCCAATACATTCCCAAACACTTTAATCAAGTGTCATTTTTGTCGTTAGCTTTCTTCACCATAATCATATTTATTTAATTATTTGGTGTATCTGAAAACAAAGTTTAAGACAATAGAAGAAACTCACAGTAAACGTAACAGCGGTCAGTGCTGGTGTGTGTTCATTCACAGAGTTCACGGACACCAGAACGGACGATGTGCTGGAACGAGCCGGACTTCCATCGTCCGTCACCATGACGACAATTGTATAGGACGACTCCACTCCGCTAGTATCCAAGTCAATTGGAGCTAGAAACCAAAATAATACTCTACGTTGTTGGATCATGTTTGTGTTTGATATTTAGAAATGATAGAATTACTTCNCCGAGGGTAGCGTCCTCAGCGATGCTCTTGGTGTATGAGATGGGATTAAACACAGGTGACGCTTCGTTGACATCCGTTATGATTATAGCGACTGATATGGTGGCGGTATGGACGCTATCGGTGACCTCAATTGTGAACGCATAGTTGATAGTGCCGCTCTCATAATCCAACGTGCCTGTTGGAATAACAGTAGCTTAGTATGAATTATATACGGATGCACACTCGTATATATAACTATAATCAAACATGCAAACAGAATAGAGATGAGATCATCTTCTTTATGATGACGTGATTCTAATCATAGACAATATTTTCGATAAACAAAACCAGTTTACATAAATAATGTAATCAAATCCTTGACACAAGAAAGGCAAAGCTACACCACTAGATTCTTAAACGTATTGATGGCTGAGTAACACTATTGTCGTGAGTGTTTCCAAATACCTGCGGGTTTTAATTTCACCAAACTGGCAGAAGTATCGACGGCAAATGCTGTCATTGTGGAAGGCTTCACCGTATATGTAAGCGAACTACTGTCCGAATCTGTACAGCCTAGGTCTGGGATTACTTCATACGAATTAGCTACATAACAAGATGGAAATAGAAATGATATAAAATAATTAGAGAGAAAATATTCGGCTAATAGTTAATATTAATAATCCTGAAGAATAAGAAACTGGGACATGCATTATTTTTTAAAAAATATGATGATACAAATCGCACATGCACTACTTCATAGCATAAGTAATAATGCCTGCAAGTTTGATTATTGTTTGTTGAAAAGTTTATAAGAATGCATGATAACAAGTTTATGACTACGAACAGACGGACAGATGTCCATAGTGATTCCAGTAAACCCTTTTTATTTCTTGGCTTAGGGGTATAATACATTTACATTGTTTTATATAGACATCAGCAAGCAATACAAATCACGATTACCGTTTATACTGGCTGGCTGGAACAAGTTGTTTAAGTAGTCAGCATGTCTATTTATATTGCATAAAGGCATTTACAGCTGTCATAATCAATCCAATAATTAGATGCATGACGTATTCTCAGATGCAGTTACATCACAATTCAAAGTTAAGTAATTTTCCATGTATATTGACGGTACCTTAGATGACTACTTTAAATGACTAGTGTACCTATTCAATGTCATGTTACGAGCCCCTGTAGCCTTGACCGTTGACCTGGTAAAAGTTTCTTTAGATATCATGCAGAAACAAATGTTGCACGAACCGACCAACCAACCGACCGACGGATGTGTAAAAGCAATATAACCCCTCTTTTTCGAAGAAGGCATAATGATATGGAGAATATTGCACATAACAGACATCGACACATGTATCACGAAAATGGACATTCAATTTCACATACCGCTGTTTTCTGGAACCGTAAGAACATACAGCAGTTGGCTGCAGGTTGGTGCCACGTCGTTGTCATCTTGCACGGTTACCGTAATTGTAGCGGAACCCTGCAATACAGACAAACATATTGTATTTTTGTTGGTTGAGGGTTGTTTGTTGATTTGACGAGAAGAATAGAACATTTACCGTTTCTGCCATACACATTTAAGAAAAAAAGCAAAAGGTAGCATAGGTCAGAATTTAACAGATAACAAAACACACATATATTATCATATTAATGAACTCAATTTATAAACGTTGTACTTTATACATGTCAATATATTTAACATTTGTAAAACCATGTAATGAAAAAAGAACCAACCGTATTAGCGGGGGTCCCGCCATCGATCGCATATACTTCAATTTCATATGTTTTGTCTGCGGTCGGCAGAGTGTCATAATCGAGCTCTTTGGCGAGTTTAATCTCTCCAGTGACCGAGTTTATATTGAAATACATGTCAGTCGCCGCAGCACCATTCTGGGTTACTGGAATATTATATTGTTTCCCATAAAATAATTGCAACATACAAATAACAAATATTCATCATACAGCTAAATATTTTTATGGAAGGAGTACCTGGGTGTCAGATAGACTTGTGCTGTGCATGTCTATCAGCCTTAACACTGCTACTTCATGTACACAGAAGACTACTGTTTAGCCTTTCAATTTCAGTTAAAGGTCAAATGCAGTTAAGACTTGTAGACGATGTAATGCGTTAAACATATCAACATGTGCATTCATTTGTTTTTTTAAATGTATTGAATTTAAACATTTCAAATTAATATACCGTATACATATTCTAGCCGTAAGTTATTAATTCAGTACAGAGTTTCTTTTGTTCGTTCAACTAAATGCAAAACAAATCGCCAAACTTCACGTACGTATCTGCTGACGTAATCATTTGATTGCATCATTTAGTTCAAGGACGCGAGTATCTGGGCATTTTGAAACGCAGTTGCATTCAGATATGACTTTTGTGTGTTGGACTATATGGCTCGAATAACACAGAGGAAATTGCATTGTAGATTGCTTAAATAATGTAGAATGCACTCGAAAATGGCGACGTTTCAAAATAAAGGTTTTTGTTGAACAATTGACGAATTGAGAACAGTGTCAGTAACTTGAAATAGTGTTAAAGTCTTAAAATTGTGGTGCAATGTTCTTTTACTATTTAGCGGAAATTGACGTAGAATTTAAAGGATAGTTTCTTTTATAAACAGGTCGTTTCCATTGTGAGTTGATCAAAGTATGTCTTTCCACAAAGAATTGCTAGCTTACACCAACTGTTTTAAACAAGGACGATGACGATAAATATGTATCTTGTATGTTGCGTGCAGATTTGAAATCATCATAAGGCGAACAATATATACAATACTTAAATACGTTTAACTGACGTGCTCTATTGTGAAGGAATACATAAACAGTTTTTTGTTTAAATAAATATAAGGCATATTGTCTAATTGAATGTGTCATAAAGATATTCATTTCACAAACATATACAAGTAGAAAGGGTGTAATTAATAGTGTGACTGCTTGGGAACGAGATAATGTTTTCTCGAACAACACCATGTAATGAGTCTCCCTAGGAACGAAACCCAAACTGTTGCAATATTAAATCTGTTTTCGAGATAACCGGTTCGAAGAACTACTTGCAGAGAAGTGTTACGAATAAGTTTACATCACTCAACATATTTGGTCGCATTACACTTTCCACTTGAAGTCGCTGAAGAAGAAGTGAGTCGCGCTCTGAGAAAACTTGACAAAATGCATGTGCGTAAAGTGTCATCTCAGATAAGTCTGTGCAGTCCGCACATGCTAATCCGGGACGACACTTTCCGCACAAACTGGATTTTCGTTAAGAAGAGACATCATTTAAACGAAAAATTTCATAAAAGCGGAAATTGTCGTCCCTGATTAGCCTGTGCGGACTGCACAGGCTAATCTGGGATGACAATTTACGCACAAGCATTATGCCCAGTTTTCTCAGAACGCGACTCAAGTATCATCCACGAACCTGATTGAATAGAATACGTAATGACGCCATCGGGGGTGTCAACAGAATCACCATCCGTTGCTACGTGGGTTGCTATGGCCATGCCCACAGCCGTGTCCTCGTTAAAATTCACGGCTATATCGGCTGGAAACACTGGCGTAAATTCGTTGTATGGCTTTACTTCAATAAAAACGGGAATTATCACAGAGTTGCTCGAAGTGTCCGTTACCGTCACCTCCATATTGAACAGTTTGACGGTGCCATCGAAATCAACAACTGAAAAATATCATAATAATGACGTTTTCATTTAATTTTTGAAACATATTTTACAATACAAAAACAAACAACTTGTATTTATAATAAATCGATTTTAGTTATTCATGTGTCTACATGGTAACTTAATAGTAAAGGACATAGTCAGTGAGTCGGTATTTAGAAGATATGATCTGAGAAATTTACTCTCGTACCAGCCGAAAGTGTAATTCTGCCGGTATTGCTGATGGCAAATGTTGATCCGGTGTTGCCAGTCAGTGAGTATGACAAAGTTTCCACATCGGCATCGGCACATGCAAGCTGTACATACTGCAAGTAGATGGGATTGCAACATGTTCATATTTCTATAAGAGTGATATTTATTGTGTGGGGATTCATCTGTCAGTGGTTTAGAAATTCTACAGAAAATAACATGCAACGTATGACATGATAAAATAATTCATACAAGTCTATGTAATATACAGTCAAATAAATATAATAACGGAAACTGCGAAAGACACGATACAGAGGAAACTGAATGCAGTCGTGTGGAGATCAAAGGATCTTGTGTGTCGATCTTGTTTGTCTGTATTCTCTGCCATCCATAAAAAGAGCGAAGTTGCAACAACTGATAGTTTCGAAAATATCAGAGAAATTATTGATGATTTTCACTGTTTTACTAGTAAATTACGTCGTTTTTTCGACGTAATGACGTTTAATTCCCTAAGATGTCAAGTTTAACCCTTCAAACTATAATTAACGGCTTAAAAGCAATAATTTTAATTTATAAAAGTGTCAGGCTGCGTGACTCGTTAACATATACATTTATCTGATCTTGTGTGAATAAAAATCGATAATCTATCGAATTCAACAAAAGTCCTTTGTATCATATATATAAATGTGCACTTATATACCATTATAATGCTGTTATTATATAATTAAAAGTCACTCACTGTCTGTGAGGTCAAAACCCCGGGCTCTGTGATAGATTCGAAAAATGCATTTGTCGTGCACGTTGGCTTCTCATCAGACACGGCGGTGACGGTTATAGTAACTACCGCATCGACGGTCTTTGACGGCGACCCGCCATCAGCGGCCCTCATTGTAAGCGTGTACGTTTGGAGGTTGTCATAGTCGAGAAAACTAATGACGGAAATGGCGCCGGATGTTGGGTCGACCGCAAATTTCCCGTCACCGTTACCAGCTGCAAACAATAGATGTCAAGTATAGATGCTGGTCTATATTCATGGTTGATAAATGATAAACAAGAGCTGTCACCCGACAGAGCGCTCGACTGTTTCTACGCTTTGAAATTGCAATGTCCACCTTAATCTCTGCTGACATAACGGCCCGTGGGCCCTTATGCGGCTTAAGCCGATTATAGACGTCCGACCCAGCTCTGCCGTATGTTATCGTTTATTTTACATATAATCCTATTTTTTTCTTTCACTGAAATGTATTACCAAACCTGCCTTCCGCGTACTTTTATTTGCATTCAATTGATTACGCAATTTATGACATAACTCGTGTGACGTATTTTCGGTGACGAAGCACACCAGTTTAAGCTTGACTCTCTAGATTTTCGGGGACTACATTTCGAAAGTGGTGGTTATTTAACAGTAAACTTTTTTGTAAGCATCGAACGTACCCTAAAAGTTTTTCAGATTGTGTGTTTTATCATAATTGGAAACTTGGATAGGATTAAAATAAATCTTTTCGACCAGTCATTGCTTTGTCAGAGTGAAAAGCATTTTCAATACTAGCGTGATTTAAACTATATATTCTGATAAAGGGGCGGATGAACAGAAAATGGATTTGCATATGGTTGTAATTTAATTTTTAAACGCAATGGATAAAAGATGTAATTGAGGTAAGCGTGTCGTTTACAAAATTAAGTATTTTTATGACTTCTGATAAATCTCAATTAGTGTCATCAATCTAATCTACACTTCAGTGTCTTTTGAACTCGATTTTTTAATTACCCCAAGTGTGTAATGCGTTTAATTATAATTATGTTCGATTCTTCCTATGATTTGAGGCGTAATTGTATGTATCATCGTTGGCTAAAACTGAATGTAACGCCATTTTGTTCAGTTGAAGCCTCGCGATCCGATTGTTTTTAGATATGAAAAATCGGCGCATGGGCCGATATTATCGTTTTTGTCCGCCAGATACGAATAACGGCCCGCTCGCGACGTCAATTTGTTACTTTTTATAGTAACGATATGTTATATAAAGTTATGTATGCAAAAACTATGTGAACATGGAGATTATAACAAAAACCATGCATATGCACACGGCTGATTTTAATAATGTTGACCAATAATCGATCGTAATTTACATAACTGTTATCCCAAGCAATGTCTACATATAAGTTACCTACTCACTAATTCCTATGCAAATATTTTATTAAAACCCCAGTTAATGAGCGGAAACTGGTGTCCTCTATTTAGTAACATTCACATTCATATTGACCTGATTGGTCCCAAATGAAATACCAAGATAAGGCTGCATGTATTTTAGTTACACAACACATTTCAACAAAAATACCTAAAAGCAAAGTTAAGTCATCTAGTGGAAACATTTTTGTCTATTTTTCTAAAGTGACCTTGACCTGACTGGCCCCAAATGCAATCTTCGCCAGGTCTGAATTAACGCTACCTTCACACAAATGTACCTGAAGCAAGGAATTCGTTTTTCAATTGTTAGCCACAGTGACCTTGACCCAAATCCCTAAAAATGCATGGTCTTTTATTAAGGCTTGATATATCCAATGTTGGTCAATGCAAACTAAAGTTATGAAATACAGACACAAACTTTCACCTTAATTGTGTTAGTACATAAGGGGCATTATTCTTCTAATTACGGATTAGAGGTGTAACTCTTATCATATATAATTGCATTCAATTGAATAGCTGTAGTAAATATAAAGATAGTGAGTTGTTGCAATTAAACGTTAACTTTTATTTTCCTAGTAGCCTTGATCAGTTACATCGCATGGTGATCCTAAAGACACGTGTGAAGTGTCAATTGAATATATAATGTAGTTACAGAGATATGAACGTGTCGAACGCAAACCTTAACATAAATTGCCTCTTACACGCAAACGTATAATAACCGGACTTTTACAACAAACGGGAAAATGAATCTGCTAAAAAGCTGTTTACAGCAACATATATTGACATTTAATTGAATATTGAAGTAAAGATATTGAGTTGTTGCAAGGAAACGTTAGCCTTTATTTTCCTTGTAATCTTGATCAGTTACCTCGCATGACGATCCTGAAGACACGTTTGAAGTGTCAATTGAATATCTGTAGTAGTTACAGAGATATGAAATTGTTGCGCGCCAACCTTAAAGTGACAGTTTGCGGATATATATATGGGCAGAATCGTAAGAAAACGTGCGTTTTTTTGTTTTTGTTTTTTTATATCACTGAAAATCCGGTTGAAATCGGTTTAAAACAAACAATAAAGCGATGTTTATTTTGGGGTCGAGTACCTTAAAGTACGAAAACGACCTAATAAATACTCATGATTCGACACGTGAATTCAAACATAAACAAACAAAATTGCGGATACGGGCGAATATAGCGGAGAGAAGGTAAGAACAAATGCAAATACATATGTTACAGACGGTAACTGAGTTGCAACGCTACGTTTTTGCTAAATCTATGTATTAATCTTCCATATGCTAATAAAAGCGAAATCTCAATATAGATATAATTTGCATAACTCGCGACGCTGCAATAATTTCCGCCTATTGCATATATTTATGATCATTTATATATTATTTTATCGATGCAAAACCGATTTTGACCAGGTTTTCGATGTCAACCTCGATTAAAAATATATTTCAATGAATTTATGTAAAGTTTATTTCTCACTATACGATGTATATGAAAAACAACGATCTATTCCGCGAACTCTCACTTTAACATTAATTTCCTCTTACACGCAAAGTACAATAATCGGAATTTTATGAGCACACGCGGGAAAATAAATCTGCTAAAAAGCTGTAAACAATTATAGGTCTTGGTCAGTGAATGTTTATAAAGACCATCAACACAAATTTAAAGTTGTCAATATCTGTAGTAGATATAGAGATATGGAGAAGTTTCACGCTCAAGTTAACTTTAAATTTTAAGTAAAAACTATGCATAATTCTGCTTATCTGCAGTTATATGTATAAAACTTGGTCAATGACCTGACACAATGACCACGAACACATGTGTGAAGTTTCATTTGAAAACCTGATTTAGAAACAGTGATATGGAGATGTTGCACGTTGATATTTAGAAGAGCATTTCGCAGACCCCAACGGCGACAAATGGGTGAATAGAATAGCTCGGTCTTTTCGGTGACTATTCGAGCTTTAACTAATAGCTATATCCCCAGAGCGTGTAAACAAATAATGTGAGTATATTTAATAACTAAACAAGGAGGTGCGAAATAAATGAAGCCATGGATAATTCAGACATATATTCCTGTAAAATACGAGGTTGGGATACACATGCATATTGCAGTGTGGATTCTACCATAAACATGTGTTAAAGTATAACAGAATCTACAGATTACGGATATTTGGAATGGTGAAACAGTGGCATGTGCATTTTGGAAAAAAATGCAATGAGATGTGTATGCACTTACATATGATAGTATATTTTATTTCGCCATCCGCGCCTAGGTCAGAGTCCAGAGCGGTCAGAATTCCCACTTGGGCACCGTGGTTGGCCGATTCAGCGACCTAGAAATAATTTTAAAAAACATATCCTGTGAATAACGCAATCTGAAGTTACCCATAGCGGATGACAGGAACGAAACCGGTGCGTGTCATCACTTTTTCCATCTAAATTTCCGAACCTCACATATATACATATCGAAAATTGTAAAATTGAATATTATTTTGATTAACTCTTTCAGGTGTAAAGGAAAATGCATGACTTAAGTAGAACATTTACAACATAACCAGCCCCGCCCCCATCCTCCCATATGCACCACATAATAAGCGGTCAAACCTGGAAACGTACCAAAACACTTTAATCAATTGTCATTTGTTCGTTAGCTATCTTCACCACAATCATAATTATTAAATAACATGGCGTATCTGAAAACAAATGTAAGGCAATAGAAGAATCTTACAGTAAAGGTAACAGCAATCAGTGTCGGCGTGTATTCATTCACAGAGTTCACGGACACCAGAACGGACGATGTGCTGGAACGAGCCGGACTTCCATCGTCCGTCACCATGACGACAAGCGTATAGGACGACTCCACGCCGTTATTATCCAAGTCAATTGGAGCTAGAAACCAAAATAATACTCAACGTTGTTGTATCATGTTTGTGTCTGATATTCAAAATGATAACATTACTTCAGGTCTATTCGCTTGTGATCTGTTGTTCGCAGCTGCACGCGAATAAATAGATAATAACCGAAAGTGAATAAAAACTCCTTGTTACAGAATGAATTTTCAACAAATAATACAACAAATGATATATATATATATATATATATAATTTGTCCGAAAACTATGCATATTTTTCTCTTCAGCTGTGGTCATATTACTACTAAAATGTAATCTACTGTTATGCGGTATGTCCATGTTAAATGTGTTTCTTACCGAGCAGATTCAGCTGGTTCGTCGTTGTTGTATCAAACCCAAAATATGACATAAACGTAGCCGGTGTACTGGACGCCTCGAGGGTATATGTGAACACTGTACCAGGGTCTCCATCCGTCGAGGTAAGCGTAATAACAGCGCCTGACAAAACAGTATGTGGTTCGAATGAAAATTAAAATCACGTACGAATGAAAATTAACATCTTCCTCAAATAAACCAATTTATTGTGTCTATGATTGTGGTCTCAAAATCAACTTTCATGTGTGTAGATACATGTTTCCGTTTTCACAATAAACTGGTCATTGAGCCCGTGACCAAGGTTTTAGTGAGAATAATCACGAAAACGAACACTACTATGAGATTTGACAGAAATATAAATGATATATTAACAAATGGCTAGCGGTAAATAAACAAAACACATACCGGCTGTCTTGTCTTCATTGACAGTCACGTAGTAAATGTTCTGTGCAAACTTGGGCGTGTTGTCATTGACGTTAGTAACGGTAACCGTGACAGATGCTGTAGCCGAGTTTGAAGTGGTAGCCACTTCATTCGCTTTAACTACAAGATTGTATGTCGTCGTTGATTCGGCGTCCAATGCTGCAGCAATTTGTATAACACCAGTGGTGGAATCGATTGTAAACTTGTTTTCATTATTTCCGCTAAATATCGAGTAGACAACCTTGTCAGCAGTGTCAGCGTCAGTTGCTGTTACCTTAAGAACGCTTGCGCCGAGGGTAGCGTCCTCAGCGATGCTCTTGGTGTATGAGATGGGATTAAACACAGGTGACGCTTCGTTGACATCCGTTATGATTATAGCGACTGATATGGTGGCGGTATGGACGCTATCGGTGACCTCAATTGTGAACGCATAGTTGATAGTGCCGCTCTCATAATCCAACGTGCCTGTTGGAATAACAGTAGCTTAGTATGAATTATATACGGATGCACACTCGTATATATAACTATAATCAAACATGCAAACAGAATAGAGATGAGATCATCTTCTTTATGATGACGTGATTCTAATCATAGACAATATTTTCGATAAACAAAACCAGTTTACATAAATAATGTAATCAAATCCTTGACACAAGAAAGGCAAAGCTACACCACTAGATTCTTAAACGTATTGATGGCTGAGTAACACTATTGTCGTGAGTGTTTCCAAATACCTGCGGGTTTTAATTTCACCAAACTGGCAGAAGTATCGACGGCAAATGCTGTCATTGTGGAAGGCTTCACCGTATATGTAAGCGAACTACTGTCCGAATCTGTACAGCCTAGGTCTGGGATTACTTCATACGAATTAGCTACATAACAAGATGGAAATAGAAATGATATAAAATAATTAGAGAGAAAATATTCGGCTAATAGTTAATATTAATAATCCTGAAGAATAAGAAACTGGGACATGCATTATTTTTTAAAAAATATGATGATACAAATCGCACATGCACTACTTCATAGCATAAGTAATAATGCCTGCAAGTTTGATTATTGTTTGTTGAAAAGTTTATAAGAATGCATGATAACAAGTTTATGACTACGAACAGACGGACAGATGTCCATAGTGATTCCAGTAAACCCTTTTTATTTCTTGGCTTAGGGGTATAATACATTTACATTGTTTTATATAGACATCAGCAAGCAATACAAATCACGATTACCGTTTATACTGGCTGGCTGGAACAAGTTGTTTAAGTAGTCAGCATGTCTATTTATATTGCATAAAGGCATTTACAGCTGTCATAATCAATCCAATAATTAGATGCATGACGTATTCTCAGATGCAGTTACATCACAATTCAAAGTTAAGTAATTTTCCATGTATATTGACGGTACCTTAGATGACTACTTTAAATGACTAGTGTACCTATTCAATGTCATGTTACGAGCCCCTGTAGCCTTGACCGTTGACCTGGTAAAAGTTTCTTTAGATATCATGCAGAAACAAATGTTGCACGAACCGACCAACCAACCGACCGACGGATGTGTAAAAGCAATATAACCCCTCTTTTTCGAAGAAGGCATAATGATATGGAGAATATTGCACATAACAGACATCGACACATGTATCACGAAAATGGACATTCAATTTCACATACCGCTGTTTTCTGGAACCGTAAGAACATACAGCAGTTGGCTGCAGGTTGGTGCCACGTCGTTGTCATCTTGCACGGTTACCGTAATTGTAGCGGAACCCTGCAATACAGACAAACATATTGTATTTTTGTTGGTTGAGGGTTGTTTGTTGATTTGACGAGAAGAATAGAACATTTACCGTTTCTGCCATACACATTTAAGAAAAAAAGCAAAAGGTAGCATAGGTCAGAATTTAACAGATAACAAAACACACATATATTATCATATTAATGAACTCAATTTATAAACGTTGTACTTTATACATGTCAATATATTTAACATTTGTAAAACCATGTAATGAAAAAAGAACCAACCGTATTAGCGGGGGTCCCGCCATCGATCGCATATACTTCAATTTCATATGTTTTGTCTGCGGTCGGCAGAGTGTCATAATCGAGCTCTTTGGCGAGTTTAATCTCTCCAGTGACCGAGTTTATATTGAAATACATGTCAGTCGCCGCAGCACCATTCTGGGTTACTGGAATATTATATTGTTTCCCATAAAATAATTGCAACATACAAATAACAAATATTCATCATACAGCTAAATATTTTTATGGAAGGAGTACCTGGGTGTCAGATAGACTTGTGCTGTGCATGTCTATCAGCCTTAACACTGCTACTTCATGTACACAGAAGACTACTGTTTAGCCTTTCAATTTCAGTTAAAGGTCAAATGCAGTTAAGACTTGTAGACGATGTAATGCGTTAAACATATCAACATGTGCATTCATTTGTTTTTTTAAATGTATTGAATTTAAACATTTCAAATTAATATACCGTATACATATTCTAGCCGTAAGTTATTAATTCAGTACAGAGTTTCTTTTGTTCGTTCAACTAAATGCAAAACAAATCGCCAAACTTCACGTACGTATCTGCTGACGTAATCATTTGATTGCATCATTTAGTTCAAGGACGCGAGTATCTGGGCATTTTGAAACGCAGTTGCATTCAGATATGACTTTTGTGTGTTGGACTATATGGCTCGAATAACACAGAGGAAATTGCATTGTAGATTGCTTAAATAATGTAGAATGCACTCGAAAATGGCGACGTTTCAAAATAAAGGTTTTTGTTGAACAATTGACGAATTGAGAACAGTGTCAGTAACTTGAAATAGTGTTAAAGTCTTAAAATTGTGGTGCAATGTTCTTTTACTATTTAGCGGAAATTGACGTAGAATTTAAAGGATAGTTTCTTTTATAAACAGGTCGTTTCCATTGTGAGTTGATCAAAGTATGTCTTTCCACAAAGAATTGCTAGCTTACACCAACTGTTTTAAACAAGGACGATGACGATAAATATGTATCTTGTATGTTGCGTGCAGATTTGAAATCATCATAAGGCGAACAATATATACAATACTTAAATACGTTTAACTGACGTGCTCTATTGTGAAGGAATACATAAACAGTTTTTTGTTTAAATAAATATAAGGCATATTGTCTAATTGAATGTGTCATAAAGATATTCATTTCACAAACATATACAAGTAGAAAGGGTGTAATTAATAGTGTGACTGCTTGGGAACGAGATAATGTTTTCTCGAACAACACCATGTAATGAGTCTCCCTAGGAACGAAACCCAAACTGTTGCAATATTAAATCTGTTTTCGAGATAACCGGTTCGAAGAACTACTTGCAGAGAAGTGTTACGAATAAGTTTACATCACTCAACATATTTGGTCGCATAACACTTTCCACTTGAAGTCCCTGAAGAAGAAGTGAGTCGCGCTCTGAGAAAACTGGACAAAATGCATGTGCGTAAAGTGTCATCCCAGATAAGTCTGTGCAGTCCGCACAGGCTAATCCGGGACGACACCTTCCGCATAAACTGGATTTTTGTAAAGAAGAGAACGAAAAATTTCATAAAAGCGGAAATTGTCGTCCCTGATTAGCCTGTGCGGACTGCACAGGCTTATCTGGGATGACAATTTACGCACAAGCATTATGCCAAGATTTCTCAGAACGCGACTCAAGTATCATCCACGAACCTGATTGAATAGAATACGTAATGACGCCATCGGGGGTGTCAATAGAATCACCATCCGTTGCTACGTGGGTTGCTATGGCCATGCCCACAGCCGTGTCCTCGTTAAAATTCACTGCTATATCGGCTGGAAACACTGGCGTAAATTCGTTGTATGGATTTACTTCAATAAAAACGGGAATTATCACAGAGTTGCTCGAAGTGTCCGTTACCGTCACTTCCATATTGAACAGTTTGACGGTGCCATCGAAATCAACAGCTGAAAAAATATCATAATAATGACGTTTTCATTTAATTTTCGAAACATATTTTACAGTTAAAAATCAAACAGCATGTATTTATAATAAATCGATTTTAGTTATTCATGTGTCTACATGGTAACTTAATAGTAAAGGACATAGTCAGTGAGTCGGTATTTAGAAGATATGATCTGAGAAATTTACTTTCGTACCAGCCGCAAGTGTAATTCTGCTGGTATTGCTTAGGGCAAATGTTGATCCGGTGTTGCCAGTCAGTGAGTATGACAAAGTTTCCCCGTCGGCATCGGAACATGCAAGCTGAACATACTGCAAGTAGAAGGGATTGCAACATGTTCATATTTCTATGAGAGTGATATTTATTTTGTGTCACACGCTTGTGTCAATTAAATGGTAAATGGGGATTCATCTGTCAGAGGTTTAGAAATTCTACAGAAAATAACATGCAACGTATGACATGATAAAATAATTCATACAAGTCTATGTGTTATACAGTCAAATAAATATAATAACGGAAACTGCGAAAGACACGATACAGAGGAAACTGAATGCAGTCGTGTGGAGATCAAAGGATCTTGTGTGTCTGTATTCTCTGCCATCCATAAAAAAGAGCGAAGTTGCAAAAACTGATAGTTTCGAAAATATCAGAGAAATTATTGATGATTTTCACTGTGTTACTAGGAAATTACGTCGTTTTTTCGACGTAATGACGTTTAATTCCCTAAGATGTCAAGTTTAACCTTTCAAACTATAAGTAAACGGCTTAAAAGCAATAATTTTTATTTATAAAAGTGTTAGGCTGCGCGACTCGTGAACATGTACATTTCTCTGATCTTGTGTGAATAAAAATCGATAATCTATCGAATTCAACAAAAGTCCTCTGTATCATATATAAAAATGTGCACTTATATACCATTATGATGCTGTTATTATATAATTAAAAGTCACTCACTGTCTGTGAGGTCAGAACCCCGGGCTCTGTGATAGATTCGAAAAATG
>VMBQ01013730.1:6620-16825 GCA_007657795.1 Dreissena rostriformis | reverse complement strand
CGGGACAGACCGACCGACAAAGTGACTCCTATATAGCCCCCATTACCAATGGTAATAGGGGAATAATAAATTTAAATGCTAACATGGCCTTCCTTGTATATTGTTTCTTTAAAAAAACTCAACAAGAATTAACTAAATAAACAAAAGCTGTCCCAAAACAGCATGCTTGACTTTACTCCTTTGAAAGAGTTATATACATTTTCTGCCAGTCACCTGTTAAAATGACAGGAGATACTTATTTGACATATATCATTACTTAGTTAGTTATATGCACAATTAAACATGAACATTTAGATTAGAACAAGGTTACATGCCATAATTGTAAACTCACCTCATTTATCAGCTTGGCAATATCGGGAGTTCTGTGTTCTGACAAGGACTTGTTCAGGTATTTGATTGCATTTAAGTCATCCCCTTTCTGCTGATAGGCCTTACCGCATCGACCTAGAGCTCTGAAAAACATTGGAATTGTAGCATAAAACATATCTAGCACACATCAACAAATAGAGAATGGTTCTGTTGCTCAAACTGTTTAAAGGCCCACTTTGTTGTAGGATCAAAAACATTAAATGCATCTCCAATAGAATCGATTCCCTCAACGCATGAAGAAGTTCTACTCTAATTTGACCTTCAAAATCCCTGCATGAACTTGAACATAGGAGTAACCTGTGAGTCATTCCAAGACAGTATGAGTTACATATTTAGGATGAATTTATGACAATTTACATTCAAAAGAGACAATGGGCTTCTTCCTTCATAATTTGTAGCACAATTTAAAATTCTAAATAAATATTTACAAAGAAAAATACGCAAGAAACACAGACAATAGCATGACACATACTTGGCAATGATTTTGTAGTCCGCCCTGTTTTCTCTTCCAACATCCACTGCCTTTTCACATGTTGCTATACAGTTGTCATAGTCACTTTGCTCAAAGTATACAGCTGAAAACAAACGCAGTCAACCAGCATTGTTTTTAACCCTTTGCATGCTGGGAAATTTGTCGTCTGCTAAAATGTTGTCTGCTAAATTTCTAAAATTAGCATTTTCTTCGATTTTTTTTTCAAAGAATACTATCAGAATAGCAAACAGTTTGGATCATGATGAGACGCCACGTTTTGTGGCGTCTCATCTGGATCCAAACTGTTTGCAAGTAAGGTTAGATGAAACCAGCATAAAACCAGAACAGCCTGCAAGTAACTCGCAGTCTGTTCAAGTGTTATATGCTGTTTGCTGCTCATCCGTACCTCAGAGTTGGAAATTAAGCCTTTCAAACTTGAATCTAGTAAGAAATGTCTTATATTTAATTTGATTTTCGATGGGACTACAAATGGGTCAATATGCGTAACTGAGCGGTAATAGGTTGATACATCTTAAGCTCAGTTACACAATTTTCTATTCCAACAGCAAGTAAAGTTACACAATTTTCTATTCCAACAGCAAGTAAAGTTACACAATTTTCTATTCCAACAGCAAGTAAAGTTACACAATTTTCTATTCCAACAGCAAGTAAAGTTACACAATTTTCTATTCCAACAGCAAGTAAAGTTACACAATTTTCTATTCCAACAGCAAGTAAAGTTACACAATTTTCTATTCCAACAGCAAGTAAAGTTACACAATTTTCTATTCCAACAGCAAGTAAAGTTACACAATTTTCTATTCCAACAGCAAGTAAAGTTACACAATTTTCTATTCCAACAGCAAGTAAAGTTACACAATTTTCTATTCCAACAGCAAGTAAAGTTACACAATTTTCTATTCCAACAGCAAGTAAAGTTACACAATTTTCTATTCCAACAGCAAGTAAAGTTACACAATTTTCTATTCCAACAGCAAGTAAAGTTACACAATTTTCTATTCCAACAGCAAGTAAAGTTACACAATTTTCTATTCCAACAGCAAGTAAAGTTACACAATTTTCTATTCCAACAGCAAGTAAAGTTACACAATTTTCTATTCCAACAGCAAGTAAAGTTACACAATTTTCTATTCCAACAGCAAGTAAAGTTACACAATTTTCTATTCCAACAGCAAGTAAAGTTACACAATTTTCTATTCCAACAGCAAGTAAAGTTACACAATTTTCTATTCCAACAGCAAGTAAAGTTACACAATTTTCTATTCCAACAGCAAGTAAAGTTACACAATTTTCTATTCCAACAGCAAGTAAAGTTACACAATTTTCTATTCCAACAGCAAGTAAAGTTACACAATTTTCTATTCCAACAGCAAGTAAAGTTACACAATTTTCTATTCCAACAGCAAGTAAAGTTACACAATTTTCTATTCCAACAGCAAGTAAAGTTACACAATTTTCTATTCCAACAGCAAGTAAAGTTACACAATTTTCTATTCCAACAGCAAGTAAAGTTACACAATTTTCTATTCCAACAGCAAGTAAAGTTACACAATTTTCTATTCCAACAGCAAGTAAAGTTACACAATTTTCTATTCCAACAGCAAGTAAAGTTACACAATTTTCTATTCCAACAGCAAGTAAAGTTACACAATTTTCTATTCCAACAGCAAGTAAAGTTACACAATTTTCTATTCCAACAGCAAGTAAAGTTACACAATTTTCTATTCCAACAGCAAGTAAAGTTACACAATTTTCTATTCCAACAGCAAGTAAAGTTACACAATTTTCTATTCCAACAGCAAGTAAAGTTACACAATTTTCTATTCCAACAGCAAGTAAAGTTACACAATTTTCTATTCCAACAGCAAGTAAAGTTACACAATTTTCTATTCCAACAGCAAGTAAAGTTACACAATTTTCTATTCCAACAGCAAGTAAAGTTACACAATTTTCTATTCCAACAGCAAGTAAAGTTACACAATTTTCTATTCCAACAGCAAGTAAAGTTACACAATTTTCTATTCCAACAGCAAGTAAAGTTACACAATTTTCTATTCCAACAGCAAGTAAAGTTACACAATTTTCTATTCCAACAGCAAGTAAAGTTACACAATTTTCTATTCCAACAGCAAGTAAAGTTACACAATTTTCTATTCCAACAGCAAGTAAAGTTACACAATTTTCTATTCCAACAGCAAGTAAAGTTACACAATTTTCTATTCCAACAGCAAGTAAAGTTACACAATTTTCTATTCCAACAGCAAGTAAAGTTACACAATTTTCTATTCCAACAGCAAGTAAAGTTACACAATTTTCTATTCCAACAGCAAGTAAAGTTACACAATTTTCTATTCCAACAGCAAGTAAAGTTACACAATTTTCTATTCCAACAGCAAGTAAAGTTACACAATTTTCTATTCCAACAGCAAGTAAAGTTACACAATTTTCTATTCCAACAGCAAGTAAAGTTACACAATTTTCTATTCCAACAGCAAGTAAAGTTACACAATTTTCTATTCCAACAGCAAGTAAAGTTACACAATTTTCTATTCCAACAGCAAGTAAAGTTACACAATTTTCTATTCCAACAGCAAGTAAAGTTACACAATTTTCTATTCCAACAGCAAGTAAAGTTACACAATTTTCTATTCCAACAGCAAGTAAAGTTACACAATTTTCTATTCCAACAGCAAGTAAAGTTACACAATTTTCTATTCCAACAGCAAGTAAAGTTACACAATTTTCTATTCCAACAGCAAGTAAAGTTACACAATTTTCTATTCCAACAGCAAGTAAAGTTACACAATTTTCTATTCCAACAGCAAGTAAAGTTACACAATTTTCTATTCCAACAGCAAGTAAAGTTACACAATTTTCTATTCCAACAGCAAGTAAAGTTACACAATTTTCTATTCCAACAGCAAGTAAAGTTACACAATTTTCTATTCCAACAGCAAGTAAAGTTACACAATTTTCTATTCCAACAGCAAGTAAAGTTACACAATTTTCTATTCCAACAGCAAGTAAAGTTACACAATTTTCTATTCCAACAGCAAGTAAAGTTACACAATTTTCTATTCCAACAGCAAGTAAAGTTACACAATTTTCTATTCCAACAGCAAGTAAAGTTACACAATTTTCTATTCCAACAGCAAGTAAAGTTACACAATTTTCTATTCCAACAGCAAGTAAAGTTACACAATTTTCTATTCCAACAGCAAGTAAAGTTACACAATTTTCTATTCCAACAGCAAGTAAAGTTACACAATTTTCTATTCCAACAGCAAGTAAAGTTACACAATTTTCTATTCCAACAGCAAGTAAAGTTACACAATTTTCTATTCCAACAGCAAGTAAAGTTACACAATTTTCTATTCCAACAGCAAGTAAAGTTACACAATTTTCTATTCCAACAGCAAGTAAAGTTACACAATTTTCTATTCCAACAGCAAGTAAAGTTACACAATTTTCTATTCCAACAGCAAGTAAAGTTACACAATTTTCTATTCCAACAGCAAGTAAAGTTACACAATTTTCTATTCCAACAGCAAGTAAAGTTACACAATTTTCTATTCCAACAGCAAGTAAAGTTACACAATTTTCTATTCCAACAGCAAGTAAAGTTACACAATTTTCTATTCCAACAGCAAGTAAAGTTACACAATTTTCTATTCCAACAGCAAGTAAAGTTACACAATTTTCTATTCCAACAGCAAGTAAAGTTACACAATTTTCTATTCCAACAGCAAGTAAAGTTACACAATTTTCTATTCCAACAGCAAGTAAAGTTACACAATTTTCTATTCCAACAGCAAGTAAAGTTACACAATTTTCTATTCCAACAGCAAGTAAAGTTACACAATTTTCTATTCCAACAGCAAGTAAAGTTACACAATTTTCTATTCCAACAGCAAGTAAAGTTACACAATTTTCTATTCCAACAGCAAGTAAAGTTACACAATTTTCTATTCCAACAGCAAGTAAAGTTACACAATTTTCTATTCCAACAGCAAGTAAAGTTACACAATTTTCTATTCCAACAGCAAGTAAAGTTACACAATTTTCTATTCCAACAGCAAGTAAAGTTACACAATTTTCTATTCCAACAGCAAGTAAAGTTACACAATTTTCTATTCCAACAGCAAGTAAAGTTACACAATTTTCTATTCCAACAGCAAGTAAAGTTACACAATTTTCTATTCCAACAGCAAGTAAAGTTACACAATTTTCTATTCCAACAGCAAGTAAAGTTACACAATTTTCTATTCCAACAGCAAGTAAAGTTACACAATTTTCTATTCCAACAGCAAGTAAAGTTACACAATTTTCTATTCCAACAGCAAGTAAAGTTACACAATTTTCTATTCCAACAGCAAGTAAAGTTACACAATTTTCTATTCCAACAGCAAGTAAAGTTACACAATTTTCTATTCCAACAGCAAGTAAAGTTACACAATTTTCTATTCCAACAGCAAGTAAAGTTACACAATTTTCTATTCCAACAGCAAGTAAAGTTACACAATTTTCTATTCCAACAGCAAGTAAAGTTACACAATTTTCTATTCCAACAGCAAGTAAAGTTACACAATTTTCTATTCCAACAGCAAGTAAAGTTACACAATTTTCTATTCCAACAGCAAGTAAAGTTACACAATTTTCTATTCCAACAGCAAGTAAAGTTACACAATTTTCTATTCCAACAGCAAGTAAAGTTACACAATTTTCTATTCCAACAGCAAGTAAAGTTACACAATTTTCTATTCCAACAGCAAGTAAAGTTACACAATTTTCTATTCCAACAGCAAGTAAAGTTACACAATTTTCTATTCCAACAGCAAGTAAAGTTACACAATTTTCTATTCCAACAGCAAGTAAAGTTACACAATTTTCTATTCCAACAGCAAGTAAAGTTACACAATTTTCTATTCCAACAGCAAGTAAAGTTACACAATTTTCTATTCCAACAGCAAGTAAAGTTACACAATTTTCTATTCCAACAGCAAGTAAAGTTACACAATTTTCTATTCCAACAGCAAGTAAAGTTACACAATTTTCTATTCCAACAGCAAGTAAAGTTACACAATTTTCTATTCCAACAGCAAGTAAAGTTACACAATTTTCTATTCCAACAGCAAGTAAAGTTACACAATTTTCTATTCCAACAGCAAGTAAAGTTACACAATTTTCTATTCCAACAGCAAGTAAAGTTACACAATTTTCTATTCCAACAGCAAGTAAAGTTACACAATTTTCTATTCCAACAGCAAGTAAAGTTACANACAGTCTAATCTGGGTTGACACTGTAAGGACATGCATATAGAGCTGACTGGACAGTCTAATCTGGGTTGACACTGTAAGGACATGCATATAGAGCTGACTGAACAGTCTAATCTGGGTTGACACTGTAAGGACATGCATATAGAGCTGACTGAACAGTCTAATCTGGGTTGACACTGTAAGGACATGCATTTAGCCCAGTTATCTGGGTTGACACTGTAAGGACATGCTGACTGAACAGTCTAATCTGGGTTGACACTGTAAGGACATGCATATAGCCCAGTTTTCCTAGAAGGAGGCTCATATAAAGAATGAAGACCCTATGAAATCTTGTTATACTTACTGCATAGAGCCACTTTGCTGCATCATGAGAATCTTCGTTTTGAACATGGGGTCCTTCATGAACTGGGCAGTCTTTGGGTGGTTCTCAAGCTTGAACACTGCCATCGGGTCCGAGAAGGGGTTGCCCAGGGACTGGCTGCCACCAGGACCTGAAATATATTTTTACGCTTTGCTAAATGTCTCGAATGTAAGCAGTTTCAAACCAATAATGGAATTTATGAGCTATGAAAAGAAAGTGACCCTCATATCGATTACCAGGCTATTAAAACAAGCAAACCCCTCGTGTTAAGAATATGGTTTCTGTTAAAAGTGTATTGCTCAACATGTTACGACATATCTGGCGTAAAATTAAGGCATGTCAGAAAAAATAAGGTATGTTAATAGACTACCATGGATCAAGAAGGGAAGATGGCAGCGAAAAGTCATAATAACCTCTGACAGGGAAACCCTGGATATAACTTAAATTAAGAAAATCACATGAAAATGATGACAGATATCCACAATTCAAGTCAAAAAGAAACAATGAAAATCGTCGTTGTAAACTTATACTGAGTTGAAAAGAACAGCAAGAATGGTTCGTGACACTGACCGGTGAGATGTGACTCAGCTTCTTCCAGTCCTGACTGCATCTGCTCATTCTCTGGCTCAATCTTCAGACCTTCTTCAAAGGCAATCTTAGCCTCCTCATAACGTTTCAGATAGCATAGTGCAGTACCTTTGCGTGACCAACCCTGGGTTGTAAAATACAAATGTATGAAATAAATGTGAACAGAAAATGTCTTATCGGAATGGTCCTTAAATCAGGGATGTCACAGATTTTGAAAACCAGGACTCAATTGACCATGTGCATAAAATTGTCACCGGTCAAATGCGATTTTCAGGGGTAAAAAAACTTCAGTATTATGGCTTCTCGGTAACATTTGTATCAAAATGATGCAAGGCAGATTTGCAGGACTCAAAAGTACAGATTATAAAATGTTTGCATCCAAAAGCAGGATTCTGCTTCAATTGAAATCCCTGTTAAATTGTCCTTTTTTATATTTTTAAAATAATTAAATGTTTTGCCATATTAATAAGGCACTGTACATGTTTTCCAAATTTTAACAGTATTAAAGGAAGTTTTCTCAATTCTAAATATGGTTTGTTTGTCCAAACAGGATGGACACATATTTTTCTGAGTGGCAAATCATTAATACAGGAATATATAGCTAAGTAAATTTATGGAAAGTTTTAAATCGTGAAATTATGCTTGTCTGGTTCATAACTCAATGTTGACTTAAATGAAACCTGTTAAAGCTATCTATTTCAATTTTGTTGTTGTTAAATGTTTTTCAATATGAAAATTTTCCAAACTTGATAAGTAGCTGAACATTTGCTAAAAGTTTCAGATGAGCAAACAAACAGTAACATTTCAATTGTTTATTCTATAACGTAAAAGTGAACCTTAATAAGCTAAAAATGTACCTTAACCCAGTCTGGTTTCAATTCGATAGCTTTCTCAGCATCCTCCAATGCCTTCAGGTGGTTTCCAACCTTTGAATACGCGGCTGACCTGTTGCTGTACAGCACCGCGCTGTTGTCGAGAGACAGAGCCTCCGTGTACAACCTCAAAGCCTCGTCATATTTACTGTCTGCTAGGGCCTTGTTTCCTTCATTTTTGAGTTCTTCAGCCTAGATAAATGTATAGGAATTTTTAGGGGCAATAAAAATCATCCATTTATACTAAGCAGCTTTTAACATTTTTTGGGGCTGAGACATTACTCCCCCATTGCCACCTTATTTGTAGAATATGTTTAAACATTTACTCAGTTGGAAAATTCAGGACAAATAAAAAAGAAAACAAATAACTTTTTGTAATACAATTTGAATTGTAAAATAGATTATTTTAAAACTGTGGAATGTTCATAATATCAATTTTCATATTGCTTCCAAGGATCATCATTCTGATATTTTGAGGTGGATCTTTAAAAGATTAATTGATCTATCTAACCTATGTTAAACAAGTGATGTGTTTGTGAAACACTATGTCCCCTTTCGAGCAATATTGACCCATATATTTGACCTTTGACTTTGAAGGATGACCTTGACCTTTCACCACTCAAAATTTGCAGCTCCATGAGATACAATACACATGCATGCCAAATATCAAGTTGCTATCTTCAATATTGCAAAAGTTATGGCCAATGTTAAAGTGTGTGCAAACAAACCAACAAACAAGCAAACAGGGCAAGAACAATATGTCCCCCAGTATAGACTGGGGGACATAAAAATGCCAAGTGCACTCATCAATTAAACATTAAATGTCACAATATTGCAAATCATGTAACAGTTGAAAAGAAATGTACTCTTGTATAGACAATCCCAGAAATCGATACCTCCCGGATTACCCGCCCCTGAATACTCTCGCGCGCCTCCAAAACGGTACTGAAGAAATAAACATGGACCTATATATGTGTGTATAGGTCCCTACGCAAAACAATGAAGCGAAACGGTTTTATCAAATATATTTGAGGATTTAAAGAGTTTCTGTTATCGATCTGACAACCACATAATAGTTCGTGTTTTTTTTATATAAATTACGTAATTAGTAGAAATAAGGTTCATCTGTATTCGTTTAAGAGTAATAAAACACAGCATGGACATGGACCTATTGGTGTAGGTCACTGGCATGAATAAGGTCTTGATTGTCATTTAACATGTTATTTAAAGGTGACGCGTGATATCTTATCTTAATTTCGGTATCTACACATGTGCAGACATGTGGTGTCACGGGCAAACCCATAAACGCTTTTAATTCACACTTGGAACATCGCCGCCCATTTAGCGAATTCGTTCGCGCCTTTATCGCTGATGTTTTTTTCAAGAGATGTATGTTGCTGTCATTAATAATCCGTAATTAAAGAAAAATAAATCACTTATTTTGTTCGTGTTTTTGTTTTTCAATCGTAAATTTAGACCGTTTTACGAAAATTTAATAAAGACATACGTTTAGGAAATCTAGAGAACACAATTGAAACTATTTAAGTTTATTTAAGGCTCATTATTTTTCATGTTGAACATTTCAACCGTGAATTAAGATGTTATTAAGAAAATTTAATAATATTTCAGGCAACATGTAAAACGTTATTTAAATAATAATATAAGAAAGTTGTAGACAAAAGCTGATATGTCCTTTTCAATAAAAAAGTATGACATATCCTGACATCTTACACAGTTTTGCAAGCGAATAACTCCCATACTTGTTCATTTAAATCACAAAATTCATTTCCGGCTAGATATTTTTGTATTAGCTTGAGAGCGATTTTTAAATAAAAGATTGCTAAAAACCACTTTAGTTTTAGACTAAACTAGATACATAATTTTAATAAAAAAAAAAAATCTCTACCTGAAATCTTACAGAGTTTCGATAATAAAGATTTACGGAACAATTTTAGAATCACAAACTTCATTTCGGCTATAGATTTGTATATTACCTTTAAAATGACACTTACAAGGGAAATATTAATAGCGAAATGGTAACTGTTTAGACAAACAAAGATATGTACTATTCAATAAAAGAAGTCGTCCTCGGTCTTTAATCTTACAACGTTTCTTAATGAATATCTCCGGAAAGTATAGAAAGTACGACATTTAATAAGAAATACTATAGGCTTAAACAAAGGCAGATATCAATATAATTGTCTACATCGACCTTAAATCTATCTAATTAATATCAAAGATCTAT